>PITA01011249.1:0-67717 GCA_004023965.1 Spilogale gracilis | reverse complement strand
AACTAAGCAGTGTTATCAGGAAAAAAAGAGGAATAGAGGCTGAAGCACAAATGTCTGCCTTGATGGAACAGTCCATTCAAATATAATCAGTCCTTCCTATTAATGGAGTGTGTATTTGTGAATTTGCCCACTCACTAAAATTTATTTGCAACCACCCAAGCGATGCCTTCAGTGGTTTCATGGTTGTTCTCAGACATGTGGTGGGGGGGGGTACGCTAGGGTTTTGAGTTGGCCAGTGCATGCCTTCCCAGCTGAGGTGGCCCAAGGCACTGATCTGCCTTTGTGTTTCACCTGTAATGTTGTACAAGTGTCCTCTTCTCAGTGTTTCTGTACTACCACATTCAATGTAATTCAATTAAAAGTCATTTATTTTTTTTAAGATTTTATTTATTTATTTGACAGAGAGAAACACAGCTAGAGGGGGAACACAAGAGGAGAGTGAGAGAGAGAGAGAAGCAAGCTTCCCACAGAGCCGGGAGCCTGATGTGGGGCTCGATCCAGGGACTCCTGGATCATGACCTGAGCCAAAGGCAGATACTTAATGACTGAGCCACCCAGGTGCCCCTAAAAGTCATTTCTTGAATTATGCATTATGTTGGCCCCATGCATACAAAAACTAGATCTCAGTTTTATTACGAAGGTGCTCAGAGCCTCCCTGGATAAGGACTTTGTTCTCCCCCCCTGCCCCCCCCTCCCGGGAGCTCCCTTCTCTTGCTCTTTATGAACAACCATCTCTTGGGCACTCATGATCTCTCCTTCCCTAGCATCCCCTTCCCTGGCCCCTAATGGGGTTCAGCCTTGGGTGCAGGGGCGACCTCCAGTGCTCATTCCACACATTCTCTCACAGCAGTCACCCATCTTCCAGACCCAACCTCTCAGCTCTGGGCCAAGACGACTGCCCTTGGAAGTGGATGTCACATACCCAAGTATGTTCTTTCTCAGCCAAACGGCCATGCCACCTGCACCCTGCCTCTCCCAGTGTGGCTCTGTCATCTTCTGAAGTTCGGAAGTTCGAGGTGTACTTGACTTGCTCCTTACCTCCACTCAGGTCCCAGCCCGCTGCGCTCTCGCTCTTTTTTGTGACAGCTCTCTTGGGCTACATGCTTGCCAGTGGAGCCAAACATTGTAGTCCATCATCTCATAATTTCCAGAAAACCCTAGGGGATATGATGTGTCTTATCTTCACTTTAAGGAGGAAGAAACGGGCGCTGAGAAGAGACAACTCTCCGCAGGCTGGCACATAGGAAGCCTGAGAGTCAGCCCAGGTGTGTCTGACTTGACTTCTGTGTTGACTATGTTTTTACTTTTTTTTTCTGTTTTGTGATGTTTTGACATTTCAGGACCTTGAGGGCCTGAGGAGGACGGTCCCTCCCAGGATTAACTATTTCCTACAGATAGGGAACACCCAGTCTCAGAGCATCTCTTTGATAAGCAAACTACCCAGTCCTGAGCCTAGACGCCCCCAACTCACTTCCTTTAGCAAACTGTCCTACACCCAGACCCTATACCTCTCACCCCCACCCTAATGCACCTCACACAACTGGGGACCACCCCGAGGCCAGATCCCACTGAAATCATGCGCACTATGCCATCCTGAGTTTACTCAGCATACCAACACTGCGTCGCCCATGGAAAACCACAACAAAAGCCCTAGCCTCTGCCTTCCCCTCGCTCCTTCCGCCTCCAGCCCCACCCTGGTACTTCCCCTTGTGGCTGGTGACTCAGGCATGCCCCCACCCTCTCGGGAACTCTGAATGATAACTCTCTTTTCAAGGCATTGTCTCTGTGTCATTTTCCTACACCAGATTAAAACAAGATCCCGGGGACATTTTCAAGCAACTTCCTGTTTCACCCTGTTTCTCTCCATTTCTCCTCTTCCTGCTGTCTTAACCCTGACCATTCCCCTTAATTGTACATCTAGTAGCTGCCTTCATTTCAAGGCAAGATCAGAACCAGCTCAACCTTAACTGCCCTTTAGTTAGAATCACCAGGTGAACTTTCAATGAAGTCACACCTCCATCAGCCCACCCCGGAGACCCTGAATTCAGTGCTGCGAGGTGCAGTAGGTTCTCAGACTCAGGTGGGTGTCTGCATGATCCAAAGGGCTGATTAAAACAGACATTGGTCCAGTGTGGCGGCATACTTCTGGAGAACAAGGCGCTGGGACGCCGAACGAAACAAGAGTGGGGACCTCGGCTTTCTGTGTCGGCTGCTGTCATTTACCAGCAAGGACCCCCGCTCTCTGGGAGTCTTCTCTCTGCTATAAAATAAAGAGACCACCTGCCAGACCTACCTTGCTGGGAGCCGTGAAATCCGCATTCCAGTCTGCTCCACACAGAGATGGAAGAGACAGGGACACACAAAGTATCAGCAGAAACTAAACTGTGCCCGTAACCAGGGTCCTCAAGCACCAATCCCTCTTGTTTATAAAAGGTGATCTTTAGTTTGTTTTTACCAAACCCTTATAGTTTCTTTAGAATATTGCTCTGAAAAAGTCATATATAACATTGACTGGAGGATACTGTTAACTACGCCAAGGAATGGATTTCTCAGCTTGCTGAATATCAGGGGCATCTCCACTCTCAATTTTTCATATGTTCCTGTAAGTTGTCTCTCCACTGTTGCCCAGGAGGCAGACGGACCGCACGCTCGGTGGGGACTCCGCTTGTTTTCCCACACTCTCTCTGGGATGACATACAGACATGCTGTTCCCAGCTCCCCCAATTTTCCTGATGGAGTATGTTCCAAATCATCCCAGACCATCTGTGAATTGGCTCACACGAAATCACCACGGAAGCCTTCTTTTCCAACCCCTTCCTTCCCAGGAGCCTGCTCCCCGGCGCCTCCTCTGCAGTGCGACTCTGGGAGCCGCAGGATGCCGAAAACGGAAAATCCCACCAGCAGCGCCCTAGAGCAAACGTTTCCAGCACTCCTGTCTGCACTGCAGGAGACCGCCCGTGGCAGGTCTGGAAGAAGGCTCCCGAATGTGGCAAAGCCCGCAAGATTCTCAAGGGTCTCCACTCCCATGAATTGTTCTAGGATGTGCTTTTCCCTTTAACCTGGCTCCCTAAGGCTGTTGGTGAGAGGAGGGGCGCTGAAATTCAGGCCCAGCTACCCCATGCCCAGGACCCCACCAGAGGTCAGGAAATGATGACCAGCCTCCTCGGAGAGGGACACAACTACTTGAAAGCAGATCAGTTTTCTACTCCCGTAGTTTGCCCGAGCTTTCCAAACTCCTGCCCCTGGCGTCGTGGGGTCCCCACAGAGCGCTCTGAGGGGACTCCCCAGGAGGAGTGGGAGAGCCCAGCAGAACTCCACCCCTACCTACCCAGCTGCAGCCCTCCCTCGTACGGTCTGTGAGATCCTCTCTTACCACACGGGGTACAGGGAGGAGTGAAAAGTGATCCTCTTCAAAACAGCCATCTTTCTCTACTTAAAATGTTCCTTCATTGTTGTCAAACTGGAATATATACAGATGGTTATAGAAGTTAAATAGCAGGGGGAACATATGAAGAAAAGGGATAGTGGGGTTAACAGACCTACTTACAACCTTGAGACCACCTCCTGAGCACAGCCCCATGTCCCGTGCCTCCTCTAGAGCTTCTGCGTTCACGTCCGAACCGCAAGGTCAGCCGCACTCCCCGGGCTCCTTCGTCTGCCATCCTCCCTCGAACCCAGGCCAGCCTTCACTTCCTACATGTCCCTATCGGCTTTGGTTCTCCCAGTGTCCTGTTGAAGTATTTTGTCTATTAGTGATTCTCATTAATTTTGCATTTATATGTTGTTTATTCCTTTCCTATAAGTTTATTGGCATCTCTGGAAGGAGATAAAATGTGTAAGCTCAGCCTACGATCTTTAACCACCTCAAACCAGAAAGCTCTCTCTCTCTCTTGCATTTCAAATATCTTCAAATTTCATTCAAGTGTATTTTCTTTACATCGTGGCCTTGATGACCAGAGATAATTCTGGTTCCGTTGTTTTAATCCAATGTCTTTGGTTGTGGAAGATGCAGCAGTGCCTGTGTTGGGGCTCAGGGGTAAGGAGTGCCGTAATCAGTGGTTGCCACAGGTCAGGATCCCTGGACACAGACCACGAGACACTGAGGTTTCTGTGGAGGCTTTGTGGGAGTTCTCTGGGAAGTGAAGGTAGGATTGCGCCACAGAGACCCCACTTCATCCCACAGGGAACTCTGGGGCTGGGGTACCCTTTAGAGATGGTTTACGTCATGGTGAGGAACCAGGACTTTGTACCTCCACACTGACCACTCTTAGGATGCCTACTCTCCCTGGGAAGGAGCATGACCTTGAGTAAGGGCAAGTCCCAGAGATGTGAGTGGTCAACAGCCAAGCCCACTGGTGAGGTCTGGGTGCACACTACATTCTCCGCTATCCTTATCATTCCCCAGGACCTAAGGGACTCAGATAGGGCCTCAGAAGACCTTGTCATCAGACAGTTCAGTAAGCAGAGCATCAGCTAGGCCAGACTCTGTTCCAGGAAGCCCTTGGGCTCCCATGAGTCCTCTCGGCTACTCTTAGACACCTGGATTTAATTCTTTGTGCTTACTAGGCTTTCTGGTGCAGTGGGAGGCCTCATCAGAGAATCATCTGTGAGAGCCTCCCCTTCCTCCATCATGGTAGAGTCACAGAAGGAAACCTTGCCCCAAAGAGAGACAATGAGGGCAGCGCCTTCAGGAGGGTGGAAGGGCGGCCCCTGTGGCTTAGGGAATGGCGGTCGGGGCAACTACCTCGTGTTTTGTAGGTTTAAAAAGGAAAAACTGCTTAAACCTTCTGGGTAGAGTCCCAGGTGGGGAAACGACATTGGTCCTAAGGCCTTGTAAACGGTCCCAGCACCAGGCATGGGGACCAGCTGTGTTTGGGGACTGGGCCGTCAGGACAGTGACTGCAGGAGCCCAGCTGGGAGGGTGTCCTTGACTGGAGACCGTCTTGTCCTGAAATCCTGGTTGGTCAGTGGAGAGAAGTCCTGGGGAAGGCTCCTGGAGGCAGTGGGTAAGTTTCTGCTGTGCTCTTCAAGACCCATGTGCCATGGCCAGGCTGAGGGTCAGCAAGTTATCAGGCCGCCATCTTGGGTGGTTACCCTGGGGTTCCTGCAAACTATATTGGTGTGTGTGTGTGTGTGTGTGTGTGTGTGTGTGTGTGTGTGCACGTGCACTTTCTTTTGGAAGAGAGGTTTTATGAGAAATATACTGACTTTTTTGGGTTAATATGAGAGGTGATGGCTTGAGTAATTACTTAGAAAAAAAAAAACAGTTGTGCCTATATTTGCATCCTGCATTAATAAAGCAGTTCATCTGCTTTATACACACCATGTTTCATTTGGACAGAAATTTCTGTGACTGAAATGATCTTTGAGAGCACTGTCCCAACATGAAGACATCTACACAGCAGGGGATTATCACAGAGCAGGGGCAAAGGCTGATCCTAATTCTGGAACCACTTGCACCAGCTCAATAATCCCCTTAGCAGCATCTGCACCAGCAAGGAGAGGCCCAGCTCCTTCTTCCTCCAAGTGGCCACAGCTATGGAGAGCAAAATAAGTCATCACAATGTGCCCGCTGTGATCGACTGACTTTACAAGTGAATGCCCGCGAGGTGAAATGATCAAGTTCTAAGGTGGTGTGAGCCTTGCTCTGGGTTGAACTGGGTCTCTGGAAATTTTCTGTCTTGAAACCATATTTCCCAATGTGATGATATTTGGAGATGGAGGCTTTGGGAGGCGATTAGTTTGGGACGTGGTCCGGAGGGTGGGCCCCCGTGATGGGATTAGTGCCCTTCTAAGAAGACGCCGGAGAACTTGTGTCATTTGAGGACACAGCAAACAGTCATCCGCGGTGGAGGAAGAGAGTATTCACCAGGAACAAAGTCTGCTGGCACCTTGATGTGGGACTTCTCAGCCTCCAGATCTGTGAAAAACAAATCTCTGTTGTTTAAGCCACCCACCTTATGGTATTTCGTTACGGCAGCCTGAGCAGATTAGGACATGTCTTAAAGGAAAAGCAGTCTAAATGGCATCTTGGTGCCTGTTCAGCTTGGAGCTGTTAAAACCTGGGAAGGACCCAAAACCATCCGAGTTGTAGACCGGCCTGGAAAATATCAGGATGATAGGACGCTAAAGACGAAAAGCACAAGAAATTACTGCAGATGACGCCCCAGAGCCTCACCTCCCTGGCACAACATTTCCCTGTGATCGTTAGCAAGGCCGTCGTGTGGGCGCTTGGCGGAACCTCAGGAAAGCTATAAAGATGCAAACAATCCAGACAGATATGAAGACATGGAAGGACGGCAGGTGACGGTGAATGAGCCACTCCCCTCCTCATATCCCCAAACAAACAATGACCCTTAACCAGACACACCACAAAGCAACTTTCAGTCTGATCATTAGGGGAGTGGGAAGCTATCAGTTGTCTTAAGACTGTTCCTGCAGTTTTGTACTATAAACTATCGAAGGGCATGGTTCTTTTTTTCTTTTTCGTCTAAAGATCGTATTGGCTTTATTCAATGATTCATAGGGCATGGTCTTTTTAAGAAACAGAGAGGCAGGCCATTAAACAGTCTTTCTAGACAAGGTCAGAAGGGAGTAGAAGACGTTTGAACTGTTGTTTTTATTCATTTCGTGAAAGAGTATTCGTGGGTCCAGCATAGACATGGCATGAGCAGGAGGTACGTAGTAGCACCCAGCAGTGGCTGACGCGGCTAGGAGCAGAGGCGCTCTCCCCACAGCAAAAAGAGGCAGGAGCATGCACAAGACACAGAGCTGAGAATGCTAAAAAGACAAAACAGTGCCTTTAAAAATATGCATATGTATATTATGAATACTTAAGACACAAATAAGAATGGGTAAGGAATAATAAATACAGTGCATACCTGAATGCTTATCACTACATTTTAAAAATAAACCATTGCCAAGAGGATTAGATCCTGTATCTTGAGTAGGTGAAATGGTGCCAGGCCCGCCTGTCCCTTCCGTCCTTCCCTCCCTTCATGCATGAACTTTCCACAGCAGATTGTGATGAAAAGTTGAATGATCTTGATGCCTGGGTGGCTCAGTGGGTTAAAGCCTCTGCCTTCAGCTCAGGTCATGATCTCAGGGTCCTGGGATCGAGGCCCACATCGGGCTCTCTGCTCGGCAGGGAGCCTGCCTCCTCTCTCTGCCTACTTGTGATCTCTCCCTCTGTCAAATAAATAAATAAAATCTTTAAAAAAAAAAAAAAAGAAAAGTTGAATGATCTATAGTAGGCTCCTTGCGAGCAGCTGTTTACTCATCAAAGGTGCTACTGCAGGTGTGCATAAGACACTCAGAAAATACTTGAGGAATTCATGAAAGCACACATCAGAGAGAGAGTAGGTCCCAAGGCCTGAAGGAGATCTTTGAAGGCCAGACAGAGCAAACAGTGAGCACGTTAATCCAGCCAGGAAGCTCCCCAATGTAGTTGTTGGAACCATCACTGCTAGTCTTCAGAACATAGATCTCGTTCATATAAAGCATGGCCCAAGCTTCCTGCTCGTGTCCCGAAGGCAACGTCCTGGAAAGGTCAACTTAGAGATCTTGCATATTCGCTCTAGGATGGCCTTGCTCATTGCTGGGATGTATAAACTTCAAGTTTATATATTTGCAAATAGTACTGAAAAATATAAACCCGACTTTATATGATTCATGCTTGTGGCTTCTTAACCAAAAGGCCTACTTGCTACAGTTGCGTCGTCTCATCTTGATGACTGTCATCAGCGCCCGGAATATGCTTCCAACCAGGCAGCATCTCAAGGGCTCAGCATCTCAGCATGTTGGCTAAAGGTCTAGGGTTCCAAGTGGCGCCCCATTTTTTTCTAAGTTGAAAACTGAGCAATCTGTGGGGAGATGATGAAGCTATTGGGGGAAGGTGGTAGGTCCATGAATCCAGCATCCACCATGTGGGAAATCTTAGTAAGATTTACACGGGATGGTTTCTATCTCTGCAAGCTTACCCCACCCCCACTGTTTTCCAGAGATGCTCTATGTGGGGGGAGGGAGGGGAGGTTCTCGGATCAGGAGAATTCAACCAATTTAAGAATAACTGTTTCCCCAAAGGACATCTTGCATAACCAGGATTGTGGGGTTTCTGCACAGCTCTGGAATATCCCATGTATGGCATTGAAAAAACTGTCTTCCACTTCCTTTAACACACAACAAAGACGAGGCAGCAACACTTCCGTTTCTAAAACCAGATTTTAAAAGCCTGATGTGAAAAATAAATTAATTAATAAATCAATTAATTAAATAAAGCCTGATGTGGAGTTGTGTTCCTAGGGGACCCCCGCCCTTGGATTTGAAATCCGAAAGCATTTGTACAAATGCTACCGCGTATTTTAAGGGAGAAGTGAAGGACCAGTGGAGTCTCTCCCTCTCCCGTGTTCCTTGGTCTTCGAGTAGATCAATGGAGGACTGAGGGTGGACAGGCCCCGGCAGGCCGAAGCCCCCATCCTTACGACTGATAGAGAAACTTGGAGACTGACAATTAACCATCACAATATGGTTCTACAAAGTTCTACGTTTATTTAAAACTCTAAAGTCTTTACTCTCGAACCCCTGCGCATTCTGAGGGATTCAGGATCACGAGACTGCTAGAACATACGGGAATTTCAAGAGTGAAACGTGAGAGAGTTATTAAAAATAACTGCATGGATTGACACTCTGTGAACTATCAAAGGTTTAAAACCTCTTAACAGGTTTTAGAAATATTTATTTGTTGTTGGAAGTTTTCCAGAGATGTCAAAATATTTCCGAACCCCACCCATGAAGGTCATACCCAAATCCCTACCCCAGGCAATGTTTGTGAAACACGGCACGTGAAATCAGTCCTTTGCAAAGGAAATCAAATGCCTCTCATGTTTCATCCCCTTGGCCACATCAAGAACATTTTTCTGTAATTTTTTTGGTCGCGTTATCTTCCTGTTTCTCTGTAGCTTTCTTTGACCCTAGATTTCCCACGTTTTATTGCATCTCTTTGTTGTCATTCCTACAGATACCTTTTCTTGTCTATTGTTGTCCTCAGCTCCAAATTTCCATATTTCTCTTGATCTCTGTTCCCCTTCTGGGGAGACACAAGTGGTCGAATGGGTGACATTCGATGGGTTGGTTTAGACATGATGCTTCCTTCAGGGTCTGAGGGCTGGTCTCAGAGGGTCAGCCTTTCCACGGTGCTGCCCACAGCGCAGAGGGAGGAACCCATAAGGGAGGGCCGGGAAGGACAAGGGTGCAAACAGTCCCGCGGGGACAAGACAGGGACACCAACCGAGTGTCCACTTTGCTCAGAGAGCTTGTGTCTCATCTCTGACTTCAAATTCCAGGTGAGGCATGACAGGGCCGACTCCTTCTTACCTGGTGTCAGCCTCCCTGTGGGGAAGGACCTCTCACAGGCCGGAAGAGGAGAAGAATACTTGGTGATCATCCAACAGCCTGGGCCCCGTGCACCATGCATGTAAGGCAAACAAATAACAGAATCAGTCAAATGCTCTCTGCAAATAAAAGGTCCCCGTGCAGTGTTTGGCCAGAGAAGAGGCAGGCTTGCCTGGGAGGGGCTGCGTCCTTGTGGAGCCGCTTCTCCTGCCCACTGCAACAAATGTCTGCAGGGCTTCCCGTCTCCAGGGCTGCTTTCAGGAGGAGGCCTTTGTCAAAGGCCCACATTCCTAAAGCTAAGCCTGAAAGCTTAGCTATCTCCTTGCAAATTAAAAATGGAAGCCTCTGGGGCGCCTGGGTGGCTCAGTGGGTTAAAGCCTCTGCCTTCAGCTCAGGTCATGATCTCAGGGTCCTGGGATTGAGCCCCGCATCCGGCTCTCTGCTCAGCAGGGAGTCTGCTTTCCTCTCTCTCTCTTCCTGCCTCTCTGCCTACTGTGATCGCTCTCTCTGTCCAATAAATAAATAAAATCTTAAAAAAAAAAAAAGGAAACCTCTGGTTTGATATTTAGCGCCTTTTAGTCTGCAGACGGTGTCATGAGTTCACATCTATGTCCTGGGGTATCTAGGCAAAGGTGCCGTGTGCCAACGTGTCCCGGTGTCTCTTAGGAAGGCCCAGCGGCTCTCCAGTCCCCCTCCTTTCCAGGCAGCGATACAGAGGTCAGGCCAAGGTCATTCACTTTCAGACTGAGGCTGTAAGAGTTTCTTATCTTCCCATATGAGTTCTGTATCTTTTTTAAAATATTTTATTTATTTGACAGAGAGAAACACAGCCAGAGAGGGAACACAAGCAGGGGGAGTGAGAGAGGGAGAAGCAGGCTTTCCGCCGAGCAGGGAGCCCGATGTGGGACTCGATCCCGGGTCTCCGGGATCATGACCTGAGCCGAAGGCAGTCGCCTAACCAACTGAGCCACCCAGGCGCCCCTGAGTTTCGTATCTTTTCCCGAGTACACAGCTCCCCTGCTTTCCCCAAGTTTGCATTACACCACTTCGGTTTACCAAAGGAACTCCGAAGAGGATTTTTCCTTCTAACAAAAAAGAGGAGAAGTGGCAATAGCGCGGATGGGGGTTTGCGGCTGTCGTTGCGTAGTGCGCCCGGGCCCTTCCGGGGGGTCGTGCCAGAGTCCGGAGCTCCGGGCCATGTCTGTGGGCACCTGGGCCTCATCTCCACTTCTTTCCTGCCTCCAGTAGCAAGATATGTCCTGAGGCTTCAAAGAAGCCTAAGGGAGGTGATATTTGGGGGCTGGGAATCATGTAATTACTTCTTTGCTTTCTACCATTTGGGCTCATGAAAGATTTCAGGGGAACACTCTCCCATCGGATATGGGTGGGGGTGGGGGACACCTGTATGTGTCACCGGGGACCCTGACTTTCACATTGCCCCCCCTTCCATGCTTGGCTCCGCCCTCCCTTCCATGCCTGGAGAATAAGAAACTCTCCCCGCGGTGAGGCAGTGCTCGGTCCGCCTACCCTGGAGTGGGAGGCGCGGTGCTCTGGAGGGCCGCCAAGCCTGCCTCCCACATCCGCTGTTTCCCTCCCCGTGTGCCGCCAGGAGACAGTCATCACAGAGGCCGAGCTCGCGCTGCTCCCAGGAGCAATGATGCAAATGGCTTTGATTCTGAATTTCCCACAATCACATCGCAGGAGGTTTCGTGCCTCAAAGGTCGCAGCACCTCTAAAATGTAGAAGCCCAGGTGGAAAGACCCGGAAAGCCGGTTGAGATGTAGGCGGAGAGACAGGCCCGGAGGAGTGGCAGCTGCTCGCACAGAGGGGACAGCCTCCTCCAGCTTCGGGATCTGGTCTGATAAAAGCGCTCTTCTGTCAGAAAGTCAACATAAATAGGAAGCATGCACGGAGCCATAAATAAAATGAAAGAGCAGAGCTAGCTTTCCCAGGAGCTTGGATCAAAGGTCAAGTAAGTCAGCCAAACACTGTCCTCAGAATCTGGCTCCTTCCCAGCCCTCTCTTCTCCCAAACTTCATCCTTCGCATGTTTCCAACATCCTCTTTCCAGGCCTTGGGGGACGGAGTTTACAAGAGGCCGTTGCCTGATAAGAGTTGGCTGTGAGGAGACAGAGAGGGACGGGGACGGGGGGGGGGTGATGGCAGGGCCAGCATGTCCCCTTCTTGGGGCAGCCTGGGCCGGGAGACTATGCACCCCAGGACGGATGGGCTGGTGGTAGCCCCCTTAGGGGGCCAGAAGCCTGGGCCCCCCACGTCAGAGGGGGGGGCTGGGAGACTGCATAGCCGAGGTCGGAGGGGCCAGTGGGTAACCCCCCACACACCGAGGGCTTCGGAATATTTTGAGAAAGTCTTGCGAGCAGTCAGCTGGCCGACCAGTTCATTCCCACACTCCCCGGCTGGAGGCAGGGCTGGCCCCCCAGATTTCGAGAAGAAGCCCAGGTATGTGGAGACGAAGCCGCTGCTGTGGGCTCGGAGGGAGCTGTTGAGGGGACTAAGCCTGCTCACAACGTTGGCAAGGGAAATACATTCCTGCCGAGTCCCAGCATCCTTTGGAGAAAGAGAACCGAGTGGAGAAGGGCTCCTGTGGGCAGGGCTCTCCCGGGTCGAGTGTGGTAGCCGGAAGCCTAGGGCCCGGAGAGCCAGCCGCGCAGAAGCTCATGACCCCTGCTGTCCCCTCGGCACACGGGCCTCGCCGGCCCTTCAGCGCTGTGCTTGCACGGAGACGCAGGACTGGCTGGTCTGATGGAATGATGAAGAGACAAAAACAAGTCTTGAGTAACAGGAGAAGGAGGGGCCAGGGTGTAAAGAAGGGAAGGAAACCTTCAGTGAAGAGGAGGTGGTGAGGTAGAAAGAAGGGGGTGAAGACTGACCCACCCCCGACCCCTAACTCCCCACCCCTGCCTTCCCCTTGAAACGAAGAGGATCTCGTCATGATGCTGCTGTCACAACCTGGTATGAAGCCAAAGGAAGGATTCCACAGATCCCATAAGTCTACGTTCTGCTAGTATTTTAATATAGTTATTAGGACCTGGGAAGTTCATGGTGTTTTAGTGCCCATCTTGCCAGTGATTTTGAGAAGAACCATCTATCGGCTTCTGGCGGCCTCACAAGAGATTGTTCCGAGAAAGCACAACCCCCAGAAACGGGTCTGGGGGAGAGTGGCTTCCCTGGGCCGATGGGCTAAAGGAAGTCGTGTTCAGAAATAGAGGCATTTGCACAAGTCACACAACTTGAGGAGGAAAGAAGGCCCATAGGACATTATTAGAAATGGCATCAAGCGATTCCCAAGGAGGCCACCCTAGAACATTCGGCCCCAGAAAGACCAGCATGAGGCAGTCTCTGAAAAAATAAATAAACAAATAAGGCAGCAGAGGAGAGTTCAGAGGCCGCTGGAGGACGGTGAGCAGACCTGGCTGAGTGAGTTGTGGGCAGGCCATCTCAAAACCACCTCTGCATAAAGAGAAGTAAAGCAAATGTTCTTCAGGTGAAACCATGGGTATATTTGAAAACTCTATGTAGTCTGTAAGGTGTGACTCCAATATAGGTATTCCAAAACAGACTGTTTCTTTAACCTGTGAATCTGAATGTTGACTCTAGAAACCCATGAATGCCTACGCAATTTGCAAATGTTTCCAGAAAACTCTTTTGTGCAAAGATAGTATACACGAAGGGGCTGGTCTACCCTTAATATTTGCCAACCCAGGAAAAGATGGAGGCTTATCTAGCACATGTCTAAATATTTAATTTCTTATGCACGCTAACAAAATGTGAAATAAGCTCTACCTTTCTATCTTTGTACCAGCCTGGGAGATCAGTTTGGGGCCAGATTCCTTAGCATCCCATGCTAGAGTGTGATGGTGAGGGGAGAGCTTCCCGGTCTGCTTCTCTACTCCCAGCCCTGCCGCAATCAGACCCAAAGCCTGAAGCCCATTTGCACAGTTGCTTCTGTCGGTGGGTCTGAACCCTGTTCGCACCACTCACAGACTGTTGCTGCCCCAAAGCAGGCGGAAATACTGGGAGAGGGGTGCCTGGGAGGCCCGTAGTGGAGAAGGAAAGCCTGACACCATCTTTGGAGCAGGGCTGAGGTCTGCTGCTGGGAATATGGCGGCTCAAGGTCAAAAAGATATCTGGAATAAATTATTCAGGGAAAGAGCAGGTTTGAACGTACTTTACACAGAAGTAACAACAATTTTTTTGTTGAGGAAAATAAGAAGTCCCAAATCTGGAAATATACATACCAAAATGTGTGATCTTTATTATCCTCAACATAAAACTATTTCTACTACCTGTCGCTCCTCAAAAACAATTGCTTTTTGATTGGTGCCATAGTGTGACACTGAAATAGATAGATGGATGGATGGATGGATGGATGGACGGACAGATGGCAGGGATTTAAATAAAGCAATATATTGTCTTTCAGAGCTCTGAGGAGCACATACATGATGGACATATCCGAGAAATATTCTCAGTAGTGGATTATTGACCTGTGGTTGGGAGGTTGGGGATGGAGAAGGCATTACATAGATGCCCATTCTCTACCCTGATAGGAACTGCCTCAGCAAGGTGAGTAGTAAAACCAACGGTGTTCATCGAGTTGGGGCTGGGAGAGCAAGATGGCGGGAGAAACAGGCTCCAGATGCTAGAAGGTCGACTGCGGACCAGTAAGAAGAACGTGCAAACAAATGGCACATATGTGAGTTGGCAACATCGGAAGTGTGCACAGTGGCAGTGAGAGACACAAGGCGGAGCAAAGGCAAGTGGACAATGAGAGAGCAACGGCCACAAGTACACATCTGGGTGCTGAATACCGGAAGGCGTACAAAGGGGAGGGGCTAGTAATTGTACAACGGCCTTCTGCCCTCACAATAGCCTGGCCAGGGACGGCCAGGTCTGTGACCCAGAGCCTCATACTTGAAGCAAGAAAAGACTTTGGGTGAAGATCTTCGGGGCAGGTAATGAAAATAATTACCTGTTTGGGCAGGAAAAATTTCAAAAAAAGTGTCTAGTTGAAAGGAAAACAAAAAAGCAAAGTTGGGCTTCTATTAACAAAAATATTTAAAATATGACAAACTGGTATAGAAAATCACATCACCACACCACTGCCCAGATTGGAACAGAAATCTCAGGTGTACTTCAATTGCCTTTGGTCTCCCAATCTCAGTCCCCTCCCTCCTTCACTAGAGGCAAACAGGATCCCCAAATTACTGACTGTTCTTCCTCGTTGTGTTTTTGCATTTTTCCTAGATAGTATCGTTTGAAGTCATTGAAAATTGGTATCAATATGAACAATGCAACTTGCTTTTCCCCCATTAACGTGGCACTATGTCTTGCCATTCATTCATGATGAAGAGTGTTTCCCTGAGTTTATTAACTCTCACTCCCAGATAGTCTATCTAGTATTCTACCACATAAATATACTATAATTTATTCATTCACTATTGATTAACTTTTTTCTTTTGCTGAGACAAAACACAACAAGCAACTTTACACATCTTCTGGCCTGCATATATGAATTTCTCCAGCACAGAACCATAAATGCGCCCGAGCTGGGTGGTGGGCTAATACACACACCTTCACTTCCATCAGTGGTCGCCAAGTTGCTCTCGGAAGTTTGTGAGACAATTTCTACTTCTGCCAGAAGTTTGAGAGTCCCCATTTCTCCACATCCTTGTCAATACTTCTTGGCTCTACAATAACTCATCGCTATTTAATTGACATTTTCCTGATTATTACTGAATGATCACATCTTCATTATATTTACGAACTATGCCCTTATCCTTTTCTGTGTTTAGCTGTCTGTTCATAGCTTACTGATTCGTATAAACTGTTTATGTATACTTTTGCCCCAGTCTTTTTTTCCTTCTATGAATTACAACTCTTTTCCCAGCTGTGGCTTGTCCTTTCATTTACTTTATTATATTTTGTTGTGGAAAACTTTCCAACTAATTGCTTTTCCGTTCATTTCTTTTAAGATTTTCTTTATTTGAGAGAGAGCAAGCAAGGGAGCGAGCGAGGGTACAGGCAGTGGGGCGGGGCAGAGGGAGAAGGAGAAGCAGACTCCCCGATGAACTGGGAGCCCAACGCAGGGTGCCAACCCAGGACCCTGAGATCATGATCTGGCAGACACTTAACTGACTGAGCCACCGAGGCACCCCGCTCTTCACCTGATTGTAATCAAGTATATCGGTCGCTCCCATCCAGTATCAAGTGTGTTTGGTCTCACTTTAAAATATCCACAGAAACTTCTTCTGAGACACGTCTCCAAAGGCAAAGGAGACAAAAGTGAAAATGAACTTCTGGGACTTCATCAACATAAAAAGCTTCTGCACAGCAAAGGAAACAGTCAAAAAAACAAAAAGGCAACACACAGAATGGGAGAGTATATTTGCAAATGATACTACAGACAAAGGGCTTATAGCCAAGATCTACAACAAACTCCTAAACTCAAAAACCAGAATAAAGATGATCACATCAAAAAATGGGCAGGAGACATGAAGAGGCACTTCTCCATAGAACACATACAAACGGCTAACAGACACATGAAGAAATGTTCATCATCACTAGCTATCAGGGAAATTCAAATCAAAACCACATTAAGATACCACCTTACACCAGTCAGAATGGCCCAAAGTAACAGGACAGGAAACAACAAGTGTTGGAGAGTCTGTGGAGAAAGGGGAACCCTCTTACGCTGTTGGTGAGAATGCAAGTTGGTGCAGCTGCTTTGGAAAACAGTGTGGAGATTCCTTAAAAAATAAAAATAGAGCTACCCCATGACCCTGCAATTGCTCTACTGGGTATTTACCCCAAAGATACAGATGTAATGAAAAGAAGGGCCATATGTACTCCAATGTTCATCGCAGCAATGGCCACAATCACCAAACTGCGGAAAGAGCTGAGGTGCCCTTCAACAGATGCATGAATAAAGAAGATGTGGTCCATATATACCATGGAATACTATGCCTCCATCAGAAAGGATGAATATCCAACTTTTGTAGCAACATGGACTGGATTGGAAGAGATTATGCTGAATTAAATAAGCCAAGTAGAGAAAGTCAAGTATCACATGGTTTCACTTACTTGTGGTGCATAAGGAGTAATATGGAGGACAGTAGGAGAAGGAAAGGAAATGGGAAGTGGGGTAAATCAGGGAGGGAGATGAAACATAAAAGACTTTGGACTCAGAAACAAACTGAGGGTCTTGGAGGGTAGAGGGTAGGGGGATGGGTGAGCCTGGTGGTGGGTATTGAGGGCACGTATTGCATGGAGCACTGGGTGTGGGGCATAAACAATGAATCTTGGAACACTGAAAAAATAAAATAAAATATTTTTTAAAATATCCTTTCCTACCCTAATAGCATCCAAATATTTTCTTATATTTTCTTCCAAATATTTTAGTTTTGTTGTTTGCATTTCGAGGTTTGTTTGTTTTGTTTTGTTTTTTTAATGATTTTATTTATTTATTTGACAGAGAAAACATAGCTAGAGAGGGACCACAAGCAGGGGGGAGTGAGAGAGGGAGAAGCAGGAGGAGTGAGAGAGGGAGAAGCAGGCTTCCTGAGCTGGAGTCCAATGTGGGGTTCAATCCCGAAACTCTGGGATCATGACCTGAGCCAAAGGCAGACGCTTAAGGACTGAGCACCGCCCCTCAGGCGCCCCTGCATTTGGAGTTTTAAATACGTCTGGAAATAATCTGTTCTCCCTACACTGATAGCTAATTTTCCCAAGTACTCTTTATTAAGTAGTCCATCCTTTCTCCAGTGTATGATGCTGTCTCTGCTACAGCCCCAAGTTGCCATATGTTTGAGTCTGCTTTTAGATTCTCAGTTTTATTCCACTGATCTTTTTGCACATACCTTATAATATTTAGTTTTTGTAGGGCAAGTCTTAGTCTTCCAACTTTTTTCTTCTTGAATTTTCATGTTCCTGGGCTTGAAAATGTTTACAAAAATGAGTTACATTTTTCGGCTTCCTTTAGGGGTATGACAAAGCATCAGTTAGGAATCTTTTCTGTTGCAAGGAACAAAATGTGCCTCTGACTATTTTAAGCAAAGAAGAGGGGGAAAGTTTTTTAAAAAAAATTTTTTTTGAAAGACATTGGTCTCACAGCATTGGTAGGAAGCTAAGATCCAGCTTAGAAAATGGGTCAGAGGCAAGACACTGCTGGGGTACCAAGTAGAATGAAGCATAATCACAGAGCGACCCGGAAGGGGGTGAGGTGCCACCTCCCTGCTCAGTGGCTGCAAAACAAACTCTTTCGACATTGGAGACTGTCTAACAAACACAATGATTCTGTTTGATTTCATTCCTGTGGAGCCACTCCAATTTTCATAAACTATGACAAAGACATGGAAATCACGTCATCGTATCGGAGGAGCCCGTCTGACTTGCTCCCCCAGGGATCAGATGGACAAAGAGCAAATCCACATCAACTGAGTCAAGTGACTTCTATAGAGGTTCAAACAGTGGTTTGTAATCCTCCACGGATATTAGAATCACCTGGGGAGACTTCACATCTTAACGATGCCCTTGACCCTTCTCAGACCAATTAAATCAGAATCTCTGGAGATGAGGTCTGGACTCCAGTACCTCTTCAAGCCTTCCCCCGCCTAGACCCCATTCAGTGATGCTGATAGGCAAACCAGGGCTTGGGAAGCCGCTCTGCTGACACCAGCTCCAAGGGAGAACGCCTCCGTCTTTGATCAGCATCCTGGCACCATCACACCAATTCAGAAGAGGTGCTGACAGCTTGCACCCTACTTCAGAATTGCAGAGTTTGTGGATGAAAACAAAGGCTGATGGAAGGTAGACACATCCTTCAGACACCCTCAAATCACCCTGATGAGATGAACCACAGTGTCATAGAGTTTGTGGTGAAATAATGGGGCCTGCAACCAACTTCTCTCTCATGGGTGATATTCTTTTTTTTTTTTTAAGTCCTTCATATTTTTTTTCCAAGTGGGCTCCACACCTAGCATGGGGCCTAACGCAGGGCTTGAACTCACGACCCTGAGATCAAGACTTGAGCTAAGATCAAGAGTCAGACGCTTAACCAACTGGTCCTTTATATCTTTGAAATGAAAAAAAACCATGTCTTGAAAAGAACTCTTATTGAATCATAGATTTATAATTTAAGGGAGATAAAAGACTCCCTTTGCAAAAGGTATAATATACCAATCATTATTTTCATCAGGAGCAAACCGTGCTGGTAGGACCTAACTGTAGTAAACAGTTCGGCAATTAGGTTCTATCGCTCAGAACAAGATCTCTGTAATTCTGATGACAAGAGAGCTGCTCCCAAGGCATGTTTCTCTTCTTCACGTTTGAGTAATGTAATTCTCAAGATGCGTTGGAGTTCCTGGCTTTCAGAGAAGGGAATTCTTGGAACCATTTTGAAGATCGCTTAGATGACCTTTGAGTGAATCACTTAGTTGAATCACGTGTGAAGATCCGCGTCCATCGTCTTTTCCCAAAAACTCTACCTTGATCCATATTCTCAGCTACGTATGTGTCACTGATCCTACTATTTGAGCCCAGGGACTGTCCCCAGTATCAGAGGGATAGATGGCTAATAACTAGCTTTCTTGGAGAGTGGAGGAAGGTCCCGTGTACCTCGGCCTTGTAATTCTGCTCTCCAGGAGCAATGCCTATAAGGAAACTGAATAACCTAAAGAAATAGTAATAATACGTAACAAGGAGGAAGTGATGAGTCTCATGTTTATTACCTCTGCTTTTAATATACTTCATTTAACTGACATGTATATGGTTGAATTTTTTTTAATAGGCTTTATTTTTTGGAGCACTTTTAGGTTTACAGCAAAATCAAGCGGAAGGGACAGAGATTCCTTGTTCACCCTTTGCCCCTGTGCATGGACGCTGGTCCTGAGTCAGTATCTCCCACCAGACTGGGGCACCCTTACAACAGATAAACCTACACTGACCCATCATCATTCAAAACCCAGAGTTTACATTAGGTTTCTCTCGGAGTTGTACGTTCTCCGGGTTTTAATAAATACATCATGACGGGGATCCATCAGTAGAATATCATACGGAAGAGTCCCACTGCCCTAAAAATCCTGTGTGTTTAGCCTATTAGCCCCTCTCTCCCCCTGACTCCTGGGAGCCACTGATCTTTATCTTGCCCCCACAGTTTTGCCGTTTCTAGACAGTCAGATAGCGGGACTCACGCAGTAGACAGCCTTTTCAGACTGGCTTCTTTCACCTTGTGACAGGCACTGAAGTTTCTCCCATGCATTTTCATGGCTTGATGACCCATTTCTTGTTAGTGCTGAATAATATTCCATTGTCAGGATTTACCACAGTTTATTTCTCCGTTCACCTACCAAAGGGCATCCTGGTGGCTTCCAAGTTTGGGCAAATATGAATAAAGCTCCCATAGGGCGCCTGGGTGGCTCAGTGGGTTAAAGCCTCTGCCTTCGGCTCAGGTCATGATCCCAGGGTCCTGGGATCGAGGCCCACGTCGGGTTCTCTGCTCACCAGGGAGCCTGCTTCCCCCTCCCCTGCCTGCCTCTCTGCCTGCTTGTGATCTCCCTCTCTGTGTCAAATAAATGGATAAAATCTTAAAAAAAAAAAAAAAAGAAGCCCCCATAAACATCTGCATGCTGACTACGGTGTGAACATAGGTTCTCAACTCGCTTGGATAATACCAAGGAGTATGACTGCTGGGTACACGGTTTAATTATTAATAACAGCAGTGTTTGACAATTGTCTTGGGAAGTTCCTGGAAATTTAACAGCTTTCCTTAGTCAGTGTGAGCTGGCGTTGGCCCGTCGCTGCACCTCAATTGTATCCTTACTCTTCATCCAAGTTATACTTACAAAAAATTCAAACTTAAGCTTTTGGCGGCTCCAGTGGAAGTCAGTTTGTGAGATTGTCTTTAAAATGTTCCTTTTGTTAAAAAAAGTAATAATAAAATGAAATAAAATGTTCCTTTTGTTTCTGTGTTTCTGTGTATTAAATCAAAAATTAGACTGGTTTGTTCTCAGCTCTCCAACCAAAGTGAATCAAAGCTGGTTTCATTCTTTTTGCTGCGCTGGCCGTGGGCAGAAAGTGATACACTCCTATGATCAGAGATTTTTCAAACCCCTCACAGAACCTCAGGGCTTGCAGAAGTGCCCCAGGGAACAAACCAAATTCAAGTAAAGCTTCCCCTCTCCCCAACTCCGGCTGTTTTCCAGAAGGTTCCTTCAAGCAGAGCTTCTCCTCTTTTCTGTTTGATGTCCAAGGTTTCTGCCTTAGATTGTGTTTGAAGAAGGACTTTGTGGACTAAAAATGATTTCGAATCACTGCCTTGGAACTCACAATGTCAATAAAGGAATTAGCTTGCGTCTCACACTGTCACCCCCTGACTCTTCAACCATACTGTTTAAACTGTGCTTGCCAGTCGCCTCAAAAAAATTGCTCTGGGGATCAGAATGCATTCAGAGAGATGGCTCGGGTACCACAAGGCAGGATATCCACCTTCAGAGCAGCGATACAAAACAGAGAACCGATTACTAAGTAGGCAAAAGTGCTGTCCTTTTCGTTATTACGTGTGGAATTACTCGAGATCCAGCCCCGGGGCTACCCGTCAACACCGTAAAGTTGCAAATAGAAGCGCGTGTGACCAATTGTTATTTTCCTCTTTGACTCAGTCGGTTCTTCCCAGAGGGATGACCCATGAAGACATATTGGCCGTCAGGACCCCATACCATCCCAGTCTCTGCAGACGGACTTGCCAGGCGCACTAGCCGAGACTCCCAGCGATTTACTTCGTTCGGTGCAGATTTCTTTACTATCCTGTTAAAGAGGTTTTTCACGTTGATCCCAGGCATTATATATTTATGTTTTGCACAAAATTAATTGGTGAGTGCTGTGGCCATAAAGTACACTCTGAAAGCTAGATCAGACATGGGAGAAATGAACACGGGAGTCAGCCTCCTCGACATCTCAACCATTGATTACGATCGCACTACCTGCCGACTTCTCTGTGCTCCTGACAGAGGCACAAGATGGGCAAAACTTCTTACAGCTATGCCTCGTGGGGGAAGAATCCATTCGTTTAGGTCTGTTTCAAGCAAGTTAGAAGGAAATCCTCCCATGTTCCTTTTCCCTGTTGCAAGCAATCTTCTAGAGAGATCAATAAAGCTCCTTCTTTTCTTTCTGTTTTCTACCTTCACTTGCTTCTCTGGAGGGACTCCATCTGGGTCTCTCCCTAGGTATGGTATAGTAACGTCTATATCCTTCAGTTTATGTTAGACTGATTAGAAGACTTGGGAAGATTATGGAAATGGTATACCGTGAAAGAAGATATGCCAGGTGTCATCTGAGGGACGGAAGGCTTTGTTTTGAAGGAGCAATACATTTCCAGAGGCTCTCTTCAGTCCAACTGGGGAGGGATCTCATTGTTCTTTGGAAAGGATGACATCTGAAGCTCTTCTGTATTCCCCAAATCTTAGAATCCAAAATTTCAAAGTTTAAAACAACCTTGCAGTGCATCTTCCATTTTCTAAATGAGAAAACCAAAGCCCAGAGGTTAGCCAGGCTGAGGGAAGCCACACAGCTCAGCATCTCCCGTCAGGCACCGGCCCGAGGTGGTATGTCACTTCACACCTAGTGGCTTTTTTCTTTTATTTTTGTTTGATTTTATCTTCCTGAAACTTTTTCTTTTCAAAGAGGGCAGGACTTTAATTTTTAAAATTATTATTATTTTTAAAAATTTTATTTTATTTTATTTTTTCAGTGTTCCAAGATTCATTGTTTATGCCCCACACCCAGTGCTCCATGCAATATGCACCCTCAATACTCACCACCAGGCTCTCCCATCCCCCACCCCTTCCAATACAAAGGGCTGATATCCAAGATCTACAAAGAACTCTTCAAACTCAACACCCCAAAGAAAAGATGATCACATTAAAAAATGGGCAGAAAGCATGAACAGACACTTGTCCATAGAAGACATACATGGCTAACAGACACATGTAAAAATGTTCATCACCATTAGCCATCAGGGAAATTCAAATCAAAATCAAATTGAGATACCACCTTACCTTAGTCAGAATGGCCAAAATTAACAGGACAGGAAACAAGTGTTGGAGAGGCTGTGGAGAAAGGGGAACCCTCTTACACTGTTGGTGGGGATGGAAGTTGGTGGGGATGGAAGTTTGTGCAGCTGTTTTGGGAAACAGTGTGGACATTCCTTTAAAAAATAAAAATAGAGCTACCCTCTGACCCTGCAATTGCACTACTGGGCATTTACCCCAAAGATACAGATGTGGTGAAAAGAAGGGCCATATGTACCCCATGTTCATCGCAGCAATGGCCACAATCACCAAACTGTGGAAGGAGCCAAGGTGCCCTTCAACAGAGGAATGGATAAAGAAGAGGTGGTCCATATATACAATGGAATACTACGCCTCCATCAGAAAGGATGAATGCCCAACTTTTGTAGCAACAAAGAGGGCAGGCCTTTAAACAAAAGATGAATGGAGCTGGAGCTCTGATCGGGAAGCTAAAAATGCCTGTAAAGAAAGAGGAAGCTGGCCTTGTTCGGGTATAGACAGGATGGATTCTTGACTCCCCTTTCGGAGAAAAATCAAATAAAAAGATGAAGAGATGAATTAGCAGAAATCTCAACCGTAAAAATGCCTCGCGGAGGTCTAAGCAAGTCCTGAAAGGTAGGAATGACAGAGGCCTTTGTATCTCTGGGGATGTGCTGAATCACCCTCAGGCTCCAGATGCCGGATTCACCTAGAAATGGACATTTGCTACCTTGAGCCAGAGGCTCAGGCTCTCAGCCCGCCGCCTGCAGCCCCCTCCCAAGCCTGAGGCATGTTTCACCTGGGAGGGGAGGTGACAGGTGGGCCAAGAGGTCTGGCCGCCGCACGTGGGCTTTTGCAATCTCCAGCAAATACACACAGCCCTCCCCGCTTTGCTGACAGGTTTATTTCTGGGAAAGTTAAATACAGGGCTGGCTCTAGGCAAACCGTCAAGCGGGTGAGGCGGCTTCCAGCACCTTCTCCTTCTCCCCATTAGCAGCACCCTGTCCCCGTGTCACCCCCGGCTGGGCGCCGCTCAGCCTTTCCCTCCCTCCCTCCTGCTGGTCCAGCTGCCCCCGGGCAGCCCTGTCCTCCCCCTTTTCAGCCTCTCCTGCCCCCCTGAGAAACTCACCGGGGCCAAAGCAACAGCGGCAGCTAGCGGGTCCCTTTCTTCCCTCCTTCCCGGGCAGTGTGCTCTCACTTTATCGTTCGCTGGCTGGGGACAACATAATCGGATTTTTCAGATGGTAGAAATTTCCAGGGCCACAAAGTGGGGGGGAATGGTGGTCAGTCACTTACTCTGGCTCTGGCTTAAAGGAACTAAAAAGTAGTTACAGGACAAGGTATCTTAAAAGCTTCTCCCTGACCTTGGATTCTCGGACACCCTCCGCACCCACCTGCCTTTTTTCCCCCTTGCATTCCCTAAATTACACAATAAATGCCAACCTTGGGCTGAGCAGGTTTGGCTAGCCCATAATCAGGTCTGTACCCGGAAGGAGCTTCCCCACATGGTCATTCTTACAAGACCTGGTTCGTTAGGGCTCCTAATCAGCCGCCAGATGCCAAGTTCAGGAGAACAGTCTGGGCTGTTCTTCCGCTCTTTTCTTTCTCCTTGCATTTCTTTCCTGGTCCCCAGCTTTGCTTTGCTAGGAACGGTAGGAGAAGGCAAGGCAGGGCTTCTGAGACTCGGAACCATGGCCGCTGTGCCTCTACACCCTGCTTTAAAATGAGGATGGCACCATAGGAAATTTTTGCAACAGATGTCCCTGGGAAGGAGGGACCTGGCCACTGGTGTTGAAGTCTGCCTGTGTCCCTGTGAGCGAGCCAGGACGTAGCCCGACATGGTCGTTCGCGCCGGCCTTGGAAATGGGCCCTTCATCATGCGATGCTGTGTGCTAGCCGCCTTGAGTCACTCGCTCCAGCTCGCCCGCTCTGTTGCATCAGCGCATGCCACCACCTGAGACTGGTGGCTCCGTTGCCCACGGCCCTGTGGGCCTTCGTCAGGCAGAGGTGGCCTCAACAGATGCCCCCCTCGCCTCCCCCGTTGGCGGAACCTCAGAGAGCGTTCTCCCATGTCAGTGCAGCTCACAGAGCTCTCACTCACATGCTTGGTGACCGAGGGGCCTGAGACATCTTGGGAAGCAGACAGGGGTGCTGGGAGACAACGCCCCCACATCCCAGCGCTGCAAAGCCATTTTGCCTGCAGGGCTGACAACCCGAAGCCTGCGTTCCTTGGTGGGTGCCGTCAGACGGATGGTCGCTGCCCGGAAATGCACCAGACTCCTCCAGACTCCAGCGTTAGAGCTCGCTCTGCACAAGCATGCGCGGCTGCTCAGGAGGGGACCATTTCCTCTTTGGTTGAGCTCTGTGATTATCTTTCAACAAACCAACTTCATAAAACCAGACAGTCATCCTTGCAGACCATACACACACACACACACACACACATACACACACACACACATCACGAGACTTCATTCTAGAAGCAGCCAGAGTAATAGCGGAAGCCCCCAGGAAGGGCGCTGAGGAGTGCCTGTGAATGATAATGACAATCGAGCGCCTCCCCCAAGGGCGGCTTCCCCTTGCAGTGACAACCTCAAAGTCAATGTTAGCAACACAGCTGGGGACTTCTTCTGCGCCAGTGAGGCCTCGGCAAGTCTCAGTGCTGAATGCAAAGTGCTTAAAAATGGACCTTCATCCAAGTAGTCCTTGATGCCATGGCTGCTCAGTGATCAGAGAAGTGGCTTCCAATGGAAGAAGTCTCCATGTGAGGTTAACACTTTCCAAGGACAGTCAACCAAAAAGTCGCGATCGCTTCTCAGACTTCTTTTTGAAAGGGGGTTGGTGTTATGCTCACGGCACTTAGACACTGGGAAATGTGGCCTATGTGGCCTCGGCCAGGACCCCTGAAGGTGCTGCTTCTTCCTGAGCCCCGGTTTCAGGAGGATGTCATTAACAAGCCCCACCTTCACATCAAGGCCCTCTACAGCTTGTCCCTGTAGAAGGACCTTTGCTTGATCACTTCTTTCTTCCTTTTAGACTCAGCTGACCCGTCCTGCCCGTTACACACTTGGGTACATGATCCGAACCCTACTATTCCTTCAAGACCAAGTTCAACAAAATCTTCATTGCCAGAGGTAGCGATAACCTAATAATGCCTTACCAACAGGATTTTTATATTTATGTTTTATTATATTTATTAATATAGTTTATATTAAAATTTTTATAGCTTCCATATACAATATTTCATTAGAGCATCCTGGAGTTTCAGCCTGGAAAACCCAAGAGACCATCATGCCATGATTTTATGGATGAGGACGCCGAGGTCCAGGAGCCTGAGGATACAAGGTGCCAGTGGTTGTTGGCAGAGCGAGAAGGAGGTCTGAGCTGTGTTCTGCCGGTCTGTGCGCCGCAGGGACGGCCCGAGCTGAGTGGCTCACCCATCGTGACAGCACCCCTCCAATCAGCCTCTGCAGCACAGAGGTCCAGCGCGCTCCAGGGGGCCCCAAGCCCCTCATGCACGCCCCTCAATTCTCTCCGCAGAATGGCTCTGGGGGACCCCTCACATGACTCTCAGTCTTCTTGTGCTATTAGTTAAATCTTTTGACCCTGACAGGCTCCTAGAGAGTAAGGCCAGGATTTTCTCCCCCTGGGGGCCCCTCGCTGCCTATTTCACTGCTTCCGTGGAATGGGAGCTCAGTCTGCAACGGGGAATGGCAGTTCTTACCTGTTTCAGAGACAAGGTGAGGGAGGAGCGAAGGCGGGAATCAGGGGAGAAGAAAGCCTTCTCTGCTTAGGAGAGGCCCAAGGAGGCGCCCCACACAGGGGAAGGCCTGGGCTCACCTCTGAGGGGCGTTTAATCCTAGGTCCCAACAAGTGGCCTTCGGGCAGCCTGCTCCAGGAGCCCCCCAGCCCTGCGGGGTGCTCACATAAGGGGAGACGTCATAAAGACAGTACTGGGGTCTCTTCACTCATCCTTCTTGCAAAGGCACCAGTCAGAGCCTCTGGAAGTGAGGCAGTGAGGTGGCTATTTCTTTTCTTTTTTTTTTTTAATTCTATTTATTTATTTGAGGGAGAGTATAGTGCATGCTAGCAGGGGGAGGGGCCGTGGGAGAGGGAGAAGCAGGCTCCCCACTGAGCAGGGAGCCCAGCGTGGGGGTCCCAGGACCTTGGGATCATGACCTGAGGCGAAGGCAGACACTTAACCCACTGAGCCCCCCAGGCGCCTGGAGGCAAGTGCTCCTGCCTCACAGCTACAAGAGCCCAGCTAGAGTGCTTTAAGGCAAGGGACCGGGGCATTTGCACTGTCTTTGGCCCAAGCTTCTTGTCATTTGGTAGAATCTTGTTCTGGTTCCTTCACAGTGATTTCTCTCCTCATATGGTCTTTCTCCATATGGATGACTTTGTCCATGTTCTGAGCTCCAGTTTCTTTTTGGGGTGGGGCACAAGTAGGTAGCCAGGTGACAGCTCTTCCGGGGAAACTCGACAGGGTTCCAAGCTGCAGGGGCTGGTGGCAGCACCCACAGGACCGAAACCCGGTCCCTTAATGACCTGCTTGAAAGCCTGATGTGCTCAAGCTGTCTATTGAGCTCGGACATTTCTCTAGAAGGTTCCTATTAAATGCATATTATATGGGAAACTTAAAACGCATTGATTTGTGTGTCATAATTATCCCTAAAGAAGCACAGACACCTGTAGAAATAAGACTCAGTAGAACTGGGGTGCCTGGGTGGCTCAGTCTTTGGGCACCTGCCTTCAGCTCAGGTCATAATCCCGGAGTTCCAGGATCAAGCCCCGCATTGGGGTCCCTGCTCGGCAGGAAGCCTGCTTCTCTGTCTCTCACCTCCCCTGCTTGTGTTCCCTCTCTAGTTGTATTTCTGTCCAATAAATAAATAAAATCTTAAAAAAAAAAAAAGACTCAGAAAAACTGGTATTTGGTCACAAGTCCAGATGAGGTGTTTTTTTCCTTTTTTTTTTTTACCTGCAACACAAACGAGTTGGACTGGTCTCTCAAGATCGTTGTTCCTTTTAACAATGAATGCATGTTTTTGGAATCTAGAGAGCCAAGTGGTGGAAGGAATGAAGAAAAGAGTCTCGATTCTGTCCGTCTGCGGTACAGACTCACGAAACCGTATGAGACCTGCACCGTTTCAGCGGAAGGAAGACCCAAAGGTCCCCAACCAGAAGGAAGAGAGGGATTTCTCTCTTTTAGGAATATATCTGAACCCGTGGAAGGTTAAAGAGTTCTTTGCCAGAGTCCTGACCAGGCCTTGGATTTCCCCCAACCGTGGGGGAGGAGAAAGTTGAGGGAGGATCAGCCATGAGGGTCTGCCTAAGGCCAGGTCTGTGCATTCATTCTGTCATTGGCCGGCAAGTGTCCTTGTCCCTTTTTATAGGTCAGAAAGCAAAAGCTCCCCAAGGTAAGGAACTTGCCTGGGGCCATGCTGCTTTCCCTTTCAAGGCCGCCTCCTCCTGCTAGCTGCTTACCAATTGTCTGTTGTCTCCCTCGGGGACACGGGCTCTGGGCTAGACGGGACTTTCTCCCAGCCCCAGAGCACCTGGCCTTCATGTGCCCTCAGACTTCTAGCAGCTTCTGCCGACACTTCTGGGGAGTCTGCCCTTCTCTCAGTCCATGGCCGGCCCACAGGAAGATGGTGTCCCTGACACCTGGGACACACCTTTGGCCGCCGTGCACTCACAAGCGCACAACGACAGCTCTTCCCCTTTTTGATGCAAATTGCCCGAGATGGAATGATCCAGAATTCCTGTGTCTGTCAAGCCCCAGCCTACAGCAGCACTATGGGTAGCAAGAATGTGTGTGTGTGTGTGTGTGTGTGTGTGTGTGAGTGTGTGGTCACATGTCTGATGTATCTTAATGTAGAGACTCTTTCTTAGCATGACGAGATGAATAAGAAGTTGTGAAAACAAAGCTTCACTTAACTGTCAACAATGAAAAGAATTCCCAACCCACCATGTTAGAAAAAAGATGGCACTCTTTCATTTACAAAATGAAAATGTAATAAAGCATCAGTGCCGCATAACAACGCCCTCAGGCAACTGAAGGCCTATCGTGGAGTTAACTGAAGACTATTCTTTTCAGTCCTGGACATTCTAAGGCATTTTTAAAATATGTGTAATTTTTTAAGACTTTTTATTGTTGTAAATACACATCGATTTCATGTGGGTTAAATTGCACTGTAGTTTTTTTTTTTTTTAATAGTTTATTTATTTATTTGACAGAGAGAAACACAGCGAGAGAGGGAACACAAGCAGGGGGAGTGAGAGAAGGAGTTGCAGGCTTCCCGCCGAGCAGGGAGCCCGATGTGGGACTCGATCCAGGGTCTCCGGGATCATGACCTGAGCCGAAGGCAGTCGCTTAACAACTCAACCACCCAGGTGCCCCTGCATTGGCACTTTTGTATTCATTTTCTTAAAGAACCCCTCCCCCACCCCGATGGTGAGAGTTTCCAGCCCCGTAGAAGCGGGATCTGTCCCAGCCTGATGGGTACCAAAGGCGGGTACCAGACTAGTTGCGGTTGAGGCAGCAATAGAATGGTGGGTGAGGAGGGGAAGGCAGCCCAGTCCCAGCTCCTGAGAGAGCCTAGGACCTATTCCAAAGAAGTTGAACTCTTATTGAGGGCCAAAGGATCTTTTAAACAGGGAAATGACAGAATGAGATTTGTGCCTTTAGATAATCCTGATGGAAGGGAGTAGAAAGGTCTACAGTGGGGAAAAGGGAGGTCATTCAGGAGCCTCAGTTGGAGATAAGAAGACCAATGTCTAGGGTGGGGAAGGTGTGTGGAGGGGAGGGAGCTTCAGAGACTTCCAGAAAGCAGACAGAGGAAGAATGTGTGTGGGTGTGCTGGGGTACGGGGACCAGGGACAGAGACGAGGGTATAGTGGGAAAGGGGCATGTGCGAGACGAAATTGGAGTGTGGCCTGGGTGGCTGGGAGGGGACAGATGTCATTCGGAGAGAGCCCAGGGGGAGCAACACCTTTGAGCAGAGAGTTAATCCAATGTTGGGCCCAAACAGCATCAAGGATTGACCTCCAGTGAGGCCTGGGTGGCTCAGTCGCTAAGTGTCTGCCTTCAGCTCAGGTCATGACCCCAGAGTCCTGAAATGGGGATTGAGCCCCACATCCAGCTCCCTGCTCGGCGGGAAGCCTGCAATGGTCTGGGTCCACAAACTGCATAGTTAGTGAGCCCGACCGCACGCCAGGTGGAGGTAAGGTACAGGGAAAGACTGAGCAGTGGTGATGACACAGCCTCAGGCCCAGAGAAGGGGTCACAAAACGGCCACCTCCCTGCATTTCATTTGACCTACACAGTATTTTATTTCATTATTTAAAAAAAATAAAATGTATTAATGTGGTTCAAAAACCAAAGGATACTTGTGAAACAAATCCCTCCCTGGCGG
Source organism: Spilogale gracilis (assembly GCA_004023965.1). Lineage (NCBI taxonomy): Eukaryota > Metazoa > Chordata > Mammalia > Carnivora > Mephitidae > Spilogale > Spilogale gracilis. The sequence goes on along the minus strand of PITA01011249.1, from coordinate 37,852 downwards.
AAATCAAGAACCAGTTTTTCGCATGTTAGAGCTATTCCACGGAAGTGCAAGCCAGCTGTGTACACTTCTGCACAAATGTCTTTTGCACTCTGCTATATATCTCGGACAAAGAGTCAGACTAGTTCATTAAAAGCTATGTCATTTTTTTAAAAGATTTTATTTATTTGACAGAGAGAAACACAGCCAGAGAGGGAACACAAGCAGGGGGAGTGAGAGAGGGAGAAGCAGGCTTTCCACCGAACGCATATACCCAGGACTCTGGGATCATGACCTGAGCTGAAGGCAGAGACCCAGCCACTGAGCCGCCCAGGTGCCCTAAACTATGTCATTTTTAATAGCTGCGCCTGACTGATGACCACGAGGTCGTTGGACACTTTTCCCGGGAACGATGTCAACAAGTCGAAGGGCATGTGTGTTTCTAATCCCAGCATACATCCACAGAGCAGCTTCTAAAGTTGGATGAGAATCTGTACTTGTCATCTGCAGTCCCCTGATCGTCATGGTCCCCACTATGCCGCATGGTCTGATGGTCATTTCATTCCTTTGCATTATTGGTCTGGCTGCAAAGGCACTGGGGAAAAGAAACAAAGGTGTAAGAGTGGGGGACCCTATCCCAGTCCCAGCTTCATTACTTACTTGTTGTTTTCATGGGTAAGGCAAAAATAAGAACCATGTCCGGTGTTTTTGCGAGACTTAAACAGGGTAATGTACATTGAGAATGTCGTGTGCAAACTCGAGGAGGGTTGCAACCACGTATGACGGTCTCTATCCTGGGCCAGCATGAAGGAGAGGAAGATCCCACGGGGAAATCTTGCCCCAGACTCCCTCCTGCCCACACCTGTCCCATTAGCCCTGGAAGGTAAGGGAACAGAGTACCAGATAAATATGGAAGCTGGGGAGACCAGGGACCTTCTCTGTGTGGTTCACGATTGGATCCCAGCTTTTAGAAAGCCTATTAGGTGTTCAGTAGACATTTGATGGAAAGAACTGAAGACCAGATATCACTCTGCCTTTTCTAGATGTTTCCTGACTGCTCATATGCCAAGTGGAAGTCAGATTTTTTCAATTTCTCAGTTACTCAAAGCTAATCGTACTGAGTTGAACAGCCTCAACCTCCAAAAAAAAAAAAAAAAATTCATGCCCCCCTCCACAGAACCTCAGGATGTAGTTGTATTTGGAAATAAGTCTTTGCCGATGTAATTAGTGTCATTAGGATGAGTCACAGTATATTACAGTGGCTCCTAAATCCAATGACTAGTGCCCTCAGGGAGGGGAGGCTGCTCAGAGATCAGAAGGCCATGTGACTCTAGAGGCAGAATGGAGGGATGTGTCTTCAAACTAAGAAATGGCGAGAATCGCTGGCCGTCACCAGAAGCCAGGAAAAGGCCTGGAACAAATCCTGCCTTCAGAGCCCACGGAAAGAACCAACATGACTGGTACCTTGATTTTGAACCTCTGGCCTCCAGAACTGAGAGAGAATTAATGTCTTGTGTTTTAAGGCACTGGGGTCGTGGTACTTTGTCATGGCAGCCCTAGGAAACCGATACACTTGCCCTTGACCCTGGGCCGCAGTCTCATAAGTGACTCCGAATCTCTGATGGACTGCCACACAGTCACTGAACCGTCCACACTATTTGGGGAGTGGACAGCATGAAGTCGTAAAAAGTCATGGACAAACCTGGCTTGAAGCTGGGCTCTACCACTAATGAACGGTGTAAGCTATCCTAACCCTCACCGTACAACGCATATACCCACACGCCACTCATCACACACGTACCCCCTCACATACACATCCCCAATGACACACACACACGCACACACATGCACACACACACGCACACACACACGTGCATACACACACATGCACACACACACGCACACACGCACACACACACAGCACACAGAGGGAATTTGACAAATGCTTTTTCTGTCTTCTTTCAAACAATGAAAAACATTTATATTTCTTCTTTAATGGAAAGAAGAATAATAAGACCTCATCCTTTATGATATTTTACTGTAAGATTTAACCCAAGACAATTTTCATTGCTTAAGCAATTACTTGGTGAAAGAAGACCTACAGCAGAATTTCTGAGCAATGATCTTTTGGTGTGTCAGATATCATGATTAGAAAATGCAAGTGCATTTAATGACCCAGGAAAATATTACCAGACATAAAGAGAATTTGGTACAAAGGGTGTGTGTGTGCTGGTTGTTTGCGAGAGCTTTGCCGTGCAGGTTGCAGAATGCCCTTAAAACATTGTCATTGTCAGGTGCATGCACAGAAGGGACAGACCGACGTCATCACTGTTTCTGCTCCCAGAGCTCCTCTACTCAAAAAGGCAACTGACATGAAGAATAGAAATAGTTTATATATAAAATAATCTTCTCCGTGAAGCACATTTGGAACCCTTGGCACTTTTGGCCTCTCTCCTCTTCTGCTTCTCTGAGGGATGTTGCTGAAGCATCATCACTTCAGTTGCTTGTTCGTCCAACAGCTTCTGCTCTGCCCCTTATTTCTTGTTAGTAGAGACTGTCTCCTACTGCAGGTGCTGAAAACACCAGACATTCATCTCCCAGCCCCGCCTGCAGCTAGGTCGTGGGTCTGAGAGCCAACCAAGGGCAATGGAAGGGAGCGTGCACCTGCTGAACACCTCACTAAGGAAATGAAGCAAGTGAAAAGAATTTCTTTGTCTGCCTTTGTTGGGTTTGTGCGAAGTTAGTGCCTGGGAAGTGACCACCATCCTGTAGCTTTGGAAGGGGGAGTGGCAGGGACAATAGCCAGCCTTATGGGGTGCCAGACAAGGACCTGGAACTTCTAGGATTTTTGTTATGTGAGATAATAATGAACTTTATTTTTCTGACCCTAGAAACAGAATATTCTGTTCGTGGCTGAATGCATCTAAAACAGTAGCCTTGGTATCCAAAGCCATTCCATGTTTTGTGCATATGAACTTCTCTTTTATACCTCTGTCTAATAGCTTCAAATGAAGCAGTCTGAAGAAGGTTTTATAGCCCACAATTTTAACATTTGTGTAGGGTGAGTTGGGGAGGCTTGACCTAGACAATTAATGACTGTGAACCATAGACAATGGTGCATGTTTTCCAAATGTATAACCTCCACTCTTGTCTCCTGGTCTAGATATGTTAAAGAGACTCAGCTTTTCCCTCTGAAATAAAAAAATCACATTAAGTTAGAAGCAAAACTTGCATTATTTGCAGATGACATAATGTAATATATAGAAAACCCTAAAGACTCCAAGAAAGTACCGGAACTGAGAAATGACTTCAGTGAAGCTATAGGATACAAATCAATATTACAAAATTGGGTGCATTTCTATACACTAATAATAAAGTAGCAGAAAGAGAATTTAAGAAAACAATCCCATGTCTAATAACACCAAAGATAATACAATATATAAGAATAAATTTAACCAAGGAAGTAAGCAACCTGTACTCTAAAAACTATATGACACTGATGAAAGAAATTGAAGATGACACAAACAAATGGAAAGATATTCCATGATCATAGATTGTAAAAATCATTACTGCTAAAACTTGTATTTAAAAACAAAAACAAAAACAAAAACCCATGTAGAGGAATTCACGAATGGCTACTTTGCTTCATCCATCAAGCATATATTGAATGCCTACAATACACCACGCCTTGTACTAGACATTGGGGAAACAAAGATGAATGAGTGCGAGCCACTGCTCTCGGGAACTCATTACTTATTGGGGGGATTGGGAGACAAATAGATGGCACGGCTGAAAACCACACTCCTATCAGTCAAGGACGTGGCAGAAAACAGATGGCGCCATCAGAAATTCTAATTGAATTGAGGTTAATTAACCAACTATTCAGAGTGTGGATGGTTTTCATGGAACCATCAAAAGATGGTGCCTAGGGGCGCCTGGATAGCTCTGTCATTACGCATCCGCCTTTGGTGCAGGTCATGATGCTAGCTAGGGTCCTGGGATCAAGCCCGCATCGGGCTTCCTGCTCGGCGGGAAGCCTGCTTCTCCCTCTCTCACTCCCTCTGCTTGTGTTCCCTCTCTAGCTGTGTTTCTCTCTGTCAAATAAATAAATAAAATCTTAAAAAAAAAACAAAAAAAAAACCAAGATGGTGCCTAGTATCTGTGGAACTGTCACCCTTGGTCCTGAAAGGGACAGAGGGAGGGTGCCATGTAGTGGGACACAGAGAGAGCTTGGAGTCACAATTAGTGTAGTTGCCACCAAGGTCGGTAGCCAAGTCCCTAACCAGAAGTCAAAAGCCAACAAGCCAAGGGAAGGTGCCAATACAAGGTAGGGTCCTGGGACACATGCGGATGGGAAAAGCAAAACAAGGCAGCAGAGGGGCCAGTAGAAATACCCAGCACAATACTAAAACTTGATTTGTCCCAGAGCTCTTATTTCTGTTCATGCTGACATTGATAATGACCTATTTCAAGTCTTGTGACAGTGAACACCCTTCTGTACTACCATTTTTCGGACAGCTTCATTTCAGGCCTTATTAGAAAACCCATTGGAATGGGGGCAGAAAAATCATTTCAACCTTAGAAAAGATAGAACTGCCTAGACAGCATCAAATCTAGCTTAATTGCAAATTCAAGCATCCAGCGTGTGCAGCAGGACCGAGGAGAAATGGTAAGGATTAAAGGCATTCCACCAGCGGTGTGTGCATGGAGACGAGGCATGACCCCTATGACAGGGGCATGAGGGACAGAGAACGGGGGTCTTTAGCCTGTTTCAGCTTCCACTCAGGGACCTTCGGCAAGACCCACTCAAGAATAGAGAACTTCATTTTACCGAGATCAACAATTCTGAGGAAGAAGAACACTCAACTTTTAATGAACCTGACTCTCTTTAATCAAATCTATAATTAATTCTCGTGCTACCCAGACTCACAGTGGAATCTTTAATCATTAATTCAAATGATCAGCCACACGTCCTACCCTGGAACCATACTCATATATTTGCCAGGCTTCTCTGGCAATATAACGGCAGTGAGATTGGAGACCCCTTGTTTCCCAGAGGGCGTGTCGGGTTCTCTGACTCTGAAGGAGAAGGTGTAATTGAAATTGGCCACTCACCCTTTGCCCTCACACCCATGAAGCCGTGCCCATCTGAATCACCCGCCCTCTTTCTTGTCCTTACTGTCCACGAGACGTCTTATGAAAAACAGCAGAACTTCCTTAGCATCCTTCATTCCCCCAGAGGCAACCCACCGGCCATGAGTTTAGCACAACCCTTTGTACTTTCTTTGCTATCTGCAAAGAACATGCCCCCGTTCCTCTTCCGGGAGCCTTCCATTTTAGGCCCTATCTGTGAACTTCTGTTTACGGAGGATGACAAGCCTATTCTCGTGCATCCCACAACCACCCTCCTCCATCCACACGTGTTTCTCGACTTCCCATCCTCTCGATAGTAACACAGTTGTGACATCGCTTGGTTGTAGCAGTACTCAGTGTTTACAGAATTATGCCTGCAAATGCTATTTACAGCTGAGCCATAGTATACTGTGACTTTTTCTTTCTTGCACAATATTATGTTTCCCTCGAGTTTGTCAGGGTACTGGGTGCATGTGTGCGTACGCAGACTTAACTCGCTGTGGATTTATTACCACCGTGCGCCCAAACGCCATCCTTGTGTTAATCTCCTTCCTATATATCCAAACATAGGGCAACTATCAGGTCCTTGTTTCCAAAGAAATATCTCTGCCATATCCTTTGTTTTCTATATTCTAATTCTTCCTCTTCTGTGATTTACAAAGGACATGGGGCCGCTTCCTGAGTACTTTCTTCCCAAGGTGAGTTTCTTGAAATCTTGTACATCCTAACAGGTCTCTGTTCTACCCTCATGTTTAGTGGATTTTCCTGGCCGGCAGAAGATTCTAGGATAGAAATAATTTCTTCTTGGAACTTGGAAAGCATTGCTTCATTGTATTCTAGCTTCTGGGATTGATACAAAAAGTCCAATTAATGTCATTCTGATTTTTTGTTATTTTTTTCCACAGTAGTTCCTTTTATTATCTTTTTAAATATGTCATTCTGATTCTTGATTCTATATCTGCGAACCACGTGCTTGTCTCTGCAAGTACCTCGACTCTTCTCTTTGTCCCTACCGCTCTGAAATTCTGCACTGATGTACCTTGGTTGCATAGATCATTTTCATACTTTAGACAGGGTATATGATGGGCCCTTTTCAAAGAAAATAGCTGCTTTTGGTTTTAGGAAAATTCCTCTGCTATTTCTTTTTCTTTTTTTTTTTTAAGATTTTATTTATTTGACAGAGAGAGACACAGCCAGAGAGGGAACACAAGCAGGGGGAGTGACAGAGGGAAAAGCAGGCTTCCCACCGAGCAGGGAGCCTGATGTGGGCTCGATCCCGGGTCTCCGGGATCATGACCTGAGCCGAAGGCAGTCGCTTAACCAACTGAGCCACCCAGGAGCCCCTCCTCTGCTATTTCTTAAGCAATTTCTTTCCTACTGCTTCTAGTTTTTGTTCCTGTGATTCACTGATTGGATTCCTGTTACCAGGATTAATTCTATAATTTTCTTATCTTTAATTTTTTAAAAAGGTTTTATTTATTTATTTGACACAGAGAGAGACAGATCACAAGGCAGGGAGGTAAGCAGAGAGAGAGGAGGAAGCAGGCTCCCTGCTGAGCAGAGAGCCCGATGTAGGCCTTGATCCCAGGACCCTGAAATCATGACCCGAGCCGAAGGCAGAGGCTTTAACCCACCGAGCCACCCACGTGCCCAATTTTTTTTTCTTTTTACTCTACTTCCTGGAAGATTTCCTCTACAATACCCTTCAACTTTCTTACTGTTTTTTTTTTTTTTTTTTAAGATTTTATTTATTTGACAGAGAGAAACACAGCCAGAGAGGGAACACAAGCAGGGGGAGTAAGAGGGGGAAAAGCAGGCTTCCCGCTGAGCAGGGAGCCCGATGTGGGGCTCGATCCCAGGTCTCCAGGATCATGACCTGAGCCGAAGGCAGTCGCTTAACCAACTGAGCCAGCCAGGCGCCCTCTTACTGGGTTTTAAACTTTAGCATCATTTTTTTATTTTCTCAGATTTCTTTTGTACCCTGCATATTCCTTTTATATAAGATGCTTCTCTTGTTTTATAGATGTAGTATCTTCTCTTACCTCTCAGAGGTTATTCTTTTCTTCTGTTTCAGTGCTCTACTTCTGCAGGATGCTCTTTTCTTGTAGCTTTGCTCTTCACTGTTGCTGGAATATACTTGACCTGAGCCTCTTGCCTGATGATCCTTGGTGGTCAGAGTGTAAAAGGGAGCTGCTAAGGGCTGACTGGAAGCCTTGGGATGCTTATGGCCCATGGTCTTAAGTATAGGATGCTCAGGCTGGGCCATGTCCTTAGGAGCTCCTGGGGTCAGTGTCTTGGGTATTCCTCATCTCCTGATGAGGTCTTCCAGAAAAGACACTCTCAATCTTCTTCCTGAAGGGTATAAGGCTTGTTGCCAGGTTCCCCATCCTAATATGAAGGAGTCTGGAGTTTTGAACATTTATTTATAAACTACCACTTACTCTCCTTTGTCCATGACCTTCCTTCAGCTGCACTTGGTGTCCCCAGATCAGACAGCCTCAGCTTACTCTCTCCAGAAAACAAACCTCCAGGCTGCTGTTGAGTCTAGCCATTTCTTAAAGAAGAGTTTGTCCAGTCCTCCTCACTACCAGTCACAAAAGCACCTGCTTCCACTGGTTTGGAAGGAAGTGGGTCTCATGATGTAGAAAAGGTTCTTTCCCAGTGTTGGCCGTTGCCAGCCAGGGAGGGACGTCATTTTCTCCAATCTGCTAAGTCAGGTACCACTTTTCCATTTCATCTGAACCTTTCAGGGTCTTCTCTGATTCTCTTTGCCTCTGTGAGTTTATGATTTTGAAAGACCCATTACAGTCATCTCAATGGGTGGAGCTAACCTCTGGCCCAGCACTGAGACTAAGGGGCCTAATTTAAGGGGGCACCAAAAAATGCAGCCATCAAGATAAATAATGTTTACTGCAATCTTTCAGCAAATCGAAATTAATGCAAAATATCCACCATGAGCAAAATGCCACAATTTTAAGTAGATAAGATCAATATGACTGATTGTTTCCTATACATCATGTTCCAAAGCAATTCAGCATGGCATCGGTGCAATCTGTTCCGTTTAATCAGTCCTAACGATCTCGGCATTCTTCATGACCACATCGGGCTATAAAGCTTACAAGAGGCGGCAAATTATATTTTTACCTGTTCGTCATGCCAAATCCAAAAATTCAGGGCTAATCTAGTCTGGCCTGAACCACGTCTGGACTGAATGCTGTGCTGGCATATGGCCAGTGAAACCGGCCAGTGTTGGTGGCCATGCGTCTGCATCCTGCAAGTGGGATTTCTTTCATCATAATAAACATCTCTTTGTAAAAAAACTGTGTTGAGTTGAAAGGCATATGCATGTGTTAACAAGACAAAAAAGCCCTGAAACTAGTGTTTTTTGATCCGTCAGGACATTTGGAGTATATCTGAGGCATTAGCCAACAGCAGGGGAGCCTCCAGATCCAGATGAAAGACGACTTAAAGGGGCAAGATGGCGGAGAAGCAGGAGACCCTGTTTCAAAAGGTCCCCTGAAGTGAGCTGAACTATCCACCAGGACACGCTGAACACCCATGATATCAGCCTGAGATGTAAGACTACACACTCCTGGGTCTCTCCGGGGGCAGAAGAGCATCAGCAGAGAGGGAAAGCAGAGTGGAAGTGATTTCAGGAAGAGAAATAGGAGTGGGAGGGAGCCAACAGAAGTGACCCATTGGAAAGTAATACCCCAATACGAAAGTGCCCTGTGCTTGGGGACCAGCATCGACTTGCAGTCTGGTTAAAAACCCTCAAAAGCAAAGGGTCTTCCCTGTTGGCAGGAATATAAAACTACGGCACATGGCCAGGGATAGAAAGCACTCCCTGACATCACGCAGGAGGGAACCCGGGGGCGCGGAGTGTCTTTAAAAGCCAGGCATGCACAACCCGCAAAGGAAGCGATTCTGCAGACTTCCACCACCTGCGGGGCCACGGGATCTCAGTCCCTCCTGAGAGGGGGTGCAAAATAGACTTCCTGGGAAGAGACAAGGCCGCACGACCCGAAATCAGTCCTGGTTTCCGTGGCGCAGGAGCAAAACGACAAGCGGGGCTTTAGGCGCCCGGCTGTGATAAGCGGCCAAAGGGGAAGATCTAGGGAGAGGCTGTGAGCCCCGCACCATCCAGGGGGCTGCTAGCCGAGCGCTCTCTCTGGGAAGGAGGTCTGGGCACAGACATCTTGCTCTGGCCTGACTTTCTGGAGAGCTGCAAAAAGCCGCAAAAGGACAAACCCTCCAGAGAACAAACACCTGACAACCTGGTTGCCATGGAGCCCAGCCCCTAGGAAGGGGGCGGAGAGTCGCAGCCCAGGTAGGAGGGACTGAAACCAGCGTGGCAGGCTCCGCCCCCAGAAGGCCAGTCAGAAGCACAGGAGGACAGCACCCAAACTGTAAAACCCCAACATGGGGGGGGGGGGCAATTTATTAAGCTCCTGGTACTACCCCAAAAGCTGTATGCTTTATAGATACAGCTTTTCACTTTATTTTCTTTTAAACTTTTCTATTTTTATTTAAAAATTTTTCACTTTATTTTAAAATTCATTCTCACAGTTTTTTGCTCTTTTATTTTTTAACCCACTTCTTACTACAACGTGATACTTAACACACACTCCATAATAACTTTTTACCGTGAACTTTTTTCAAACACATACCTGTGTTTTGTTGTTGTAGTTGTTGTTACTCCTTTTGTTTGTTTGTTTTTTGTTTCTTTTTCCTTTTTTCTTTCTCCTTTCCTTTATTCTTTTTTCTTTTAAATATACATTTAGTTATAAGCGTCAAGGTAACCCTTCATTCTTTTTTTTTTTTTAAGATTTTATTTATTTGACAGAGAGAAACACAGCCAGAGAGGGAACACAAGCAGGGGAAGTGAGAGAGGGAGAAGCAGGCTTCCCGCCGAGCAGGGAGCCCAATGCGGGACTCGATCCCAGGTCTCTGGGATCATGACCTGAGCCGAAGGCAGTCGCTTAACCAACTGAGCCACCCAGGCGCCCCGGTAATCCTTCATTCTTATTCAATACTATTCCTATATATAAACCAGTTCTAATCTCCCTATATCTTTAGATAGTGGACTCCTCTAACAAAAATGACAAGATACACCCAGGAGGATATGAAATACTTTCCTTGCCCACAAGGAAGGTTCACACTCACCTTCCCACCCTATTCTGTCAGTGTTTCTGTGTAATTGTTTTTGCTTTTGTAATATATAATTACTGGTCTTGGGGGTCATTCAGGTTGGGCTTAGCTTTTTGATCTCTTCAACTTTCTTTTACTCTTGATGGTCTTTTTCTCTACTCTGTTGTAATTTTTGCACCATATAAATCCTACCATTGGGGCCCACTCTGGCCCGGTTTTTTTTCTTGCTTCCTTCCTCTTCTTCTATTTTTTCTTTCTTCTTCCTTTTCAGTGCTGACTTCTGATTGCTCCAAAACCTTCCAGCTAACAATTCATCTGGATAGTGGTTGATATATTTGGCTATACACCCCCTCAACCACTCCTCACCAAAATGACTTGGAGGAGGAATGACCAACAGAAGAAAAACCCAGAGATTGCAACGCCTGTCACAGAATTACTGGAAATAAATATAAACAATAAGACAGAAATGGAATTCGGGACAGCAATTGTCCAAGCAATGGCTAACTTGGAAAAGAACATTAGTCTCAAGACAGAAGCTCTAATGACAAAGTGAAAGCCAAGGTTAGACAGGCTATTAATGAGATGCAATCTAATTTAAATACGCTAACAGCTAGAGTAAGTGAAGCTAAAGATCATATTAGTGATTTAGAGGACAGAAGGATCAAGAAGGAGGAGCAAGACAAGTCTTGGAACAAACAGCTAAAATCCCATGAAAATAGAATTAGGGAAATAAATGATGCCATGAAAAGCTCCAATATTAGAATTACTGGAAACCCCGAAGGAGTTGAGAGAGAGAGAAGCCTAGAAGATATAGCTGAATAAATCATGGATGAAAATTTCCTGAATCTGGGGAATGAAACAAATGTTCATGTCCCAGAGGCAGAGAGGGACACCCCCAAGATCAACGAGGTCAGAAAAACTTCCAGGCACATAATTGTGAAATTCATGAATCATAAAACCAAAGAATATGTCTTAAGAGCAGCTAGGGGGAAGCGATCCCTTACCTATAGAGGGAGGACCATCAGAATAACGTCAGACCTATCCACAGAAACATGGCAAGCCAGAAAGGGCTGGCAAGACACATTCAAGAAATTACATGACAAAAAATATGCAACCAAGGATAATGTACCCAGCAAGGTTGACTTTCAGAATGGAAGGGGATATAAAGAGCTTCCAGGACTGCCAAGGTCTAAAAGATTATGCAACCACCAGGCCAGTACTACAAGAAATACTAAGAGGTGTTCTATAAAAGAGAAACAAACCCAAGAATGACACAGAACAGAAATTTACAGAGGTAATCTATAGAAACATGAACTTCACAAGCAACATGATGTCAATAAAAACATATCTTCAAGAATCACTCTCAATGTGAATGGCCTAAATGCTACAATAAAAAGTCACAGGGTTGCAGACTGGATAAAATGACAGGACCCATCCATATGCTGTTTACAAGAGACATATTTTGAATCTAAAGATACTTCCCGATTGAAAGTGAGGGGATGGAGGACCATCTTTCATGCCAATGGACCTCAAAAGAAAGCTGGGGTAGTGATTCTCATATCAGACAAATTGGATTTTAATCTAAAGACTGTAGTAAGAGACACAGAGGGACACTACATCATTGTCAAAGGGTCTAACAATTGTAAATATTTATGCCCCCCACATGGGAGCAGCCAACTACATAAGCCAACTGTTAAGCAAAATAAAGAGTGATATTGACATGAATACATTAAGTGTAGGAGATCTTAACACACCACTCTCAGCAATGGACAGATCATCTAAACAGAAAATCAACAAAGAAACAAGAACTTTAAGTGATACATTGGACCAGATGGATATCATAGATATATTCAGAACATTCCACCCTAAAACAGCAGAATACTCATGCTTCTTGAGTGCACATGGAAGTTTCTCCAGAACAGACCACATACTAGGTCACAAATCAGAGCTCAACCGATACCAGAAGATTGAGATTATTCCCTACATATTCTCTGACCACAATACCATGAAACTGGAACTCAACCACAATAAAAAGTTAAGAAGAAAATCAAACCCTTGGAAGCTAAAGACTATCCTGCTCAAGAATCTGTGGATCAATCAGGCAATCAAAGAAGAACTGAAACACTTCATGGAAACCAATGAGAATGAAGATACATTAATCCAAAACCTATGGGATACAGCAAAGGCAGTCCTAAGAGGGAAATACATAGCCATCCAAGCCTCACTCAAAAAAAAATTAAAAAATCCCAAATACACTAACTATCATTACACCTTAAATAACTGAAAAATCAACAACAAATTAAACCAACCCCACACATAAGGTGGGAAGTAATTAAGATTAGAGCAGAGATCGATGAATTAGAAACTAAAAATAAAGTAGAACACATCAACGAAACTAGAAGCTGGTTCTTTAAAAGAATTAATAAGATCGATAAACCATTGGCCAAACTTATCCAAAAGAAAAGGGAGAAGACCCAAATTAATAAAATTATGAATGAAAGGGGAGAGATCATGACTAACACCAAGGAAATAGAAACAAGCATCAGAAATTACTAGCAACAATTATATGCCAATAAGTTTAATAACCTAGAAGATATGGATACATTCCTGGAAACCTATAAACTTCAAGACTGAAACAGGAAGAAATTGACAATCTGAATAGACCTATATCTAGCAACGAGATTGAAGCAGTGATCAAAAACCTCCCCAAAAACAAGAGCCCAGGACCAGACGGATTCTCTGGGGAATTCTACCAAACATTCAAAGAAGAAATAACACATATTCCCCTGAAGCTCTTTCAAAAAATAGAAACAGAAGGAAAACTTCCAGATTCTTTCTATGAAGCCAGCATTACTCTAACCCCCAAACCAAAGACTCCATCAAAAAGGAGAACTTCAGACCAATATCCCTGATGAATATGGATGCCAAGATTCTTCACAAGATCCTTGCTAACAGGATCCAACAATACATTAAAAAGATTATCTGGGCGCCTGGGTGGCTCAGTTGGTTAAATGACTGCCTTCGGCTCAGGTCATGATCCCGGAGATCGCGGATCGAGTCCCATATCAAGTTCCCTGCTCGGCAGGAAGCCTGCTTCTCCCTCTCTCACTCCCCCTGCTTGTGTTCCCTCTCTGGCTGTGTTTCTCTCTGTCAAATAAATAAGATCTTTAAAAAAAAAAAAAAAAAAAAAGATTATCCACCATGACCAGGTGGGATTTATCCCAGGGATGCAAGGGTGGTTCAACACTCGCAAATCAATCAACATGATAGAACAAATCAATAAGAGAAGGGAGAAGAACCACATGGTACTCTCAATTGCTGCAGAAAACGCATTTGACAAAATACAACATCTGTTCTTGGTTAAAACTCTTCAAAGTATAGGCATAGGGCATGTATTGTATGGAGCACTGGGTGTGGGGCATAAACAATGAATCTTGGAACACTGAAAAAATAAAATTAAATTTAAGAAAAAAAGAAAGACGACATAAATTCAGGTGTTCCGCTGTAAAGAACAGCAAGGGTGTTCCTCCATGTCAGGAAGTCTTTCACTATGCCCCAGCCTTAGCGATCAGTGTAATCCATGCCAGGCTACAGTCAGACACCTCAGCTTTTGTTTGGAAACTTCCAAGGGAATCTAAGCCCTCCTTCTCTTTCACTTACCCCCAAGGCCTTTCGACTGCACATTTTCAGATGGTGTTAAGTGGTGAGCTCCAACTGACTCCAAAACACCATTAAAGTTCAGAAAACTCTCATTATCTGATATTTGTCAGTAATTACTTGATTCTTTTAGAAAAATTACATTCTCCTTCAAATCAACTGCTCTTCAATCTTTCATCCCTGGCAGCCTCATTCCTGAACACTCTTTGACTAACGTCCCTCTGGATACTCTTGCCCCACCCTTTGGGTAAAGTTTCCCCAAAAGCTTCCCACCTTACACGTAAGCGAGATAATGGGTCACATTTAAAAGCAGGGCTGATGTTCCTATGGGGGATGTTATAAAGATAAATGTAAGTTTCCACTGCTACTTTGACACTCAAGAGGAGAGGCATTCTAAAATTTCAAGGTGGTATTATTAGCTTTTGTCAGAAACACGTTGTGCTATGAAGTGGATCCTTGAAAAAATATGGAGGCATCTAACTGGCAGTTCTCTGTTTCCTGAAGGAGCTGATAACCTACTTTTGCTTAGCTTTTGGAAGTGAGTGAATACGTGCATGTGTGTGCACGCATGCTCACCCTCTTCACCAACAGTGAGTATTTGTAAGGTGCCAGCTAAGAACAAGGTACCATTATGAAGAGAAGCATTACCTCACAGCTCAGAGACTCAACTGAGACCACACCTGGAGTACTTTGTTATGTTTCCGGAAGCTTCAATACAGAAAGATGAGATGGTGACTGGAGGGAGGCCAGGAGAACAGAAAACAATAAAGAGATACAGGAAATCAAAGCTGCCATAACACAAGAAAACATCTCCAGAAAACAACTATCCCCAGCTTCGATAATTCACCGCTCTGTAGCAAGCCTTCAGATGCATAAGGCATCATACTTTAGAGCACGCAAAGGGAAATAAGATCCATGCCTTCCCTCAAAGTATGAACAATATAGAGCATAACTGGCCAGAATCATTATAAGACAAACAACTCATACCTTCTGAGCCATTGTGCATACGGAGGAGGAGGGTGCTGTTTCATCACAAATATTGATTAATTTCCTGAGCTCTTGTTATTCAAACATGGCATCATTGGACTAGATAAACAGACCTTAAACAAGCAAGCACTCCTATCTTCTACCAACAAAAGATTTTAATTGAAAAACAAAGCAAAGCCTCATGTAAAGCCGCATTGTGATTTCGGTCAACTTGAAGTGATACTAGGAAATGCAAGGTTTTAAAGAAAGCAAAAAGAGGGATGCAAAGAGACATTGGCGCTCTGAGTAAAATTCCTTCTTCCCGAGATTCAGAAATAGTTATAAACGTAACAGTCATGAGGTTAGAAATGGCAAACAGTGATCATATAAGAGATATTTGACTTGTGGCAGACAGGACAACCAAGGAAGTAGCTTGGGCAATGAACTTGTGGTATCCCAACTCCACCGTGACTGACGGTTCTAGCAGTTCCTATGCTTCTGTAAGAAATTGCCACAAACTTGGTGGATTGGAACAACACATATTTATCGCCTTACATTTCCGTAGGTTAGAAGTCCTCCCTGAGTAGAAATCAAGCTGTCAGCAGGGCCGAGCTGCTTTCTGGAGGCTCTAGGGGACAATCTGACACCTGTCATTTTCCCAATTATAGAGGCTGCTGTATCCGTTGGCTGATCACCTCTTCCTCCATCTTCAAAGCTAGCAATGGTGGTTGAGTCCTTCTTACATTTCATCACCCCGATATGCAGTTTTGCTTGTCTCTTCCCCTTCTAAGAAGCCCTGTGATTACCTAGGGCCCACCCAGATAATCCAGGATAATCTGCTTCTTTTAAGGTCAGTTTGATTAGCAACCTTGAGTCCTGTCTTTCATTCCTTATGAGTTGAATTTTGTCCCCCCGCCCCCAAAATGTTATGTTGAAATTTTAACTCCCGCTATCTGAGAATGTGACTTTCTTTGGAAACAGGGTCATTGCAGATGTCACTAGTTAAGATGAAGTCACACTCAAGTAGAGAGGGCTCCTCATCCAATATGATGTCCTTGTAAGAAGACACAACACGGAGAGAGGACACCATGTGGAAGTGGAAGCAGAAATTGGAGTGCTGTTATCTACAAGCCAAGCGATGCCTGGAGCTATCACAAATTAGAAGGGGCAAAGCAGGGTCCTCCCCTACAAGCTTCAGAGGGAACGTGGCCCTGCCAACACCTTGACTTCAGACTTCAAGCTTCCAAAAATGCAAGAAAATTAATGTCTGCTGTTTTAAGCCACCAAGCTTGTGATATTTAGTTATGGGAGCCCCAAGAGACAAATCCACCACATAAGATAATATATTCATAGGTTCTAGGGAGGAGAATATGAATGCCTTGGGATGAGGGGGTCATCATTCCACGTACCGCCGTGGCCTTGAAGGAATTTTGCATTTTGGCCATGTCCAATGAGAACCGCTGGGAGAAGGAGTACAGGTGTGTTTGGAGACAAGCCTCCGTGGGTCTTTCGGGTTTCTGCACATCTGGAGAGATGAGGCACAGGACGGCCTTTGTTCCAGACCACGGTTTTCAGAGTGTTTATATAGCCAACAGCCTTGAAATACAGGTGGTTTTTTACTGTCAGTAGAATAAAGAAATGTCTCCCTCCAGGGCAAAAGTCAGGTGCTTACTGTCTGCTACAAAAGATTCCGGTTCCCTAAGCGTCGGGTGCCTCTCCTATACCCCTGCCCACCACAGGACCACTGGGCATCACCCAGCGGGAGCCGGTGCAGGCAGAACCGGCATAAATGCTGCTATTCTGGCTGCGAGGTGTCCTCTGTCCTTTGTCTCCGACCCGGGTCAGGCCCATCCTCCTACCCGTGCTCTGCAGCACCTGGGAATCTGCAGGAGGTTTCCATGTTAGCTTGCAAGTAGGCTAAACCTTACACCCCCCGGTACTCGACAAAGGAGACTTCAGGTAGATAACCTGGCAAGGGGCTTGTCTCAGTGGGTCTCGGTGAATGTCCTTGATTGGCAGCATCAGCATCGCCTGGGAATGAGTTCGCTTGAGCCACATCCCAGATTCCTGGAATCAGAGACAGGGTCACCCCCAGCCACCTGGGCTTTAACTAACTCGCCAGGGTGGTGCTGTGTGCAGCTTGGGAAGCCCTGGCCCTCCCAGTGCACACATGGGGTGCCTGCAGAGGGGGACACGGACGCCTAGGATGAGAGTGGGGCCCGGAGAAAGACTTCACCTGTGTACTCTCTGTGGCTTCCCTGCCCCCATGTCGGTGGGCCAGGACGCTGTCTTCTCCATTTTCCTTCACGTTTGCCCTCTCCGCCCCCCCCTCTAAAGGAGACCAGGCCTTTCACTGAAGGAACATACTGAGGTCATGATATGAAAGCCACTCAACCTCAGCAACCGTTCTCAAGGTGCAACCTGGACGTGTCCACTTGACCTTCTCTTAAGGAAAGAAGGGTCTGAGGAAGGGAGGGGGGCCCCAGGAAGAAGGTTTTGGGGACCTCATGAAGGCAGGCTTTGCCCCAAAGTGACCACAACCTGAGTGGGGCATGCTGAATGCATGCCCGGCCTGACCCTTGCACACAGAGGGGCCTGTCCCTGGCTCACAGGACGCACGGCCATATCCAGAGAAAGAAGGGGAGATGTCCTGTGGACACGTGGAGGAGGGAAGGGAGTCTGCAGGGATCATTTAGCAGCTTCAAGAGGACCCGGAGGGACAAACAGATTCATCAAGGCATGGGACAAAAAATGACTATATGGACGTCCAAGTGACTGATAGTGCGTCTTTTATTTTTCTGTCCTTCCGTAAGATTGACCTTGAAAATCCTCCTTAGTTTTGGAGCTTCAGAACAGAGTGAGAGATGCACTACAGTCTTACTGCAAAAAATAGTACAGTAGGGGGAAAAGAAGTCCTGACAGGGATCTTAGGGGATTATTTTTTCCTAACCATGCTTTTCTTCCTCCCGCATTGTCCGATAAACCCCAGCATCAAAACTATTCTCTTAAGGACTCATGAAGGGCTTTCAGATATACCAATTACTAAAATGCTGAAGGCAGCAACCCCCCAAAAAATGTCGATACCAAAACTATGTTATCTATAACCCTTTGTTAGACCACAATAAAGGGTTTACAAGGATCACATCCCGCCTTGACTGGGCCGGCCACCCCTGGGAGACGAGCACCCGCTGTGGGCTCCGCATTACGCCATCTTTCTGTTCACTCCTCCCCACCCAGGGAATGCGTCGTGGGTGCTGTGGGACTTTGTATTAAAGCCACTGGTCCCGTAGCTTCCCGTGAGCGACCGCAGACCCCCCGGTGATGCCCAGTGGACACTTCTCATGGAACATTTACGGAACACCCTATTAGTTTATCGCCAATGGACCTCACCCTCCTCCTTCCACATCAACAGCGTTTTTCCGGTTTAATTCTCTTGACTCAATTATAGTCATGTGTCCGTTTGGGGGGCTCAGGTGATTCTCACTGCCAAAGGGAGAACCTGGGCCTCATCGGGGCAACCGCTTTAGCTACTATCTTAAAGAAACGCGTACCTTGCCCCCCCATGTGGCGTCCTTCCAGAATGAGGTGTGGGACGCGGTGTATTGGGTCATATCTGGGCCGCAGCCCTGGCTCCCGAGCCGGGGCCGACTGGAGCAAGGCCTACCTCTGTTAGCGTCAGATGCCGGGAGCCCAGAGAAGGGGCCCCTGAGCGCTGGAGGGTGTGGGAGGGGACCCAGGCTGGCATGAGCCATGGAGGAGGAGGCCACTCTTATCTGTATTTGCAGTTGGGGTGAGGCGTCTCTGCAGAGTGGGCCTTCCAGATCAGCCAGGCAAAGGGAGAGCTGCTCAAGGCCAAGGACCCTTGGAGGCAGGGCCGCCTGAGGGCGGGAGGAACACTTCAACACAGAAGTTCTCAAGACTATCCGTACATATGCATTTGGGGGACAAAACATAAGTACATCCTCACACGTGTTGAGGAAAGCATGTAGCTCATGGTTTGGTATCGAGGCACATTCCACAAATAGAAGTTCCAGCTCTTTGTCCTGAAGACGACTCCCGTAAGTGAGCCACACACACTCGAGCAGCTCATGCACTGACTTAGTTCAGTTCTCCATGACCTCTAGCGGCAGAAGAAGGGCTCCGCTCTTTCCCCAGGTAATCCTGTCTTATGTCTGTCCCATCCTAAATACCTCCTGTCCACCCAGCTCTCCATTCCCGCGGCCACTGCCCCCCTCCCTCCCCATCAGCCCTCAGCCCCAGGAAATGGCTTCCAAGCCGCCTTTCTGACCTGTCCTGGCTGCCCTCCTCTCCTCCTGCAGTCCTCTCCCTGCACTTGGACACCCAGAAGGGAGGCACAGAGCAAGCTTGGACCCACGGGCCCCAAGGCCTGCCCTCAACAGTGGGGGTAGTTCAGGGGATTATCCCTGGGACTCGAGGGTCCAGGCACCTCTGCAGAGCTGTTCAAGTCTGCGGCACCTCAGAGCCCCCTGGGGGCGGGGAAGGATGGAGAGTTATGGGCACTGTTGCCAAATTCCAAAAAATTCTGAATTCCGAAATACACGAGGCTCCCTGGGTGTGAGTTAGGGGATTGGGGACCTGCCTTATGGGCAGCGTTGGTTTCCCACCCAACACTCATTGCCCAAATCCTGAGCAGGCCATTTGGGAAGAAGTTATAAGTTTTCAGAGACTTTATCTCCCTCGGCCTCCTCTGCTCTTCTGTCCTTCTCTCACCTCCAGCCCTCCCCATCCCTCTGCCCCTTACTGTTTGATTTCTCTTATCTCTGGCTCTGTCTCTTCCCCTTTCCCTCTCTAATCCCCTTTACTTACCCCTCCCCATTGGATGCATATAGGACAGCATATGGCCCTGTTGGCCACAGGCAGCTGTCCTGTGACTATAAGGGGAGCCAGACTTCGGTAGCAGTTCATACTGACGACGGCAGAGCAGAGAGACAGAAAGGAATCAAGTCCTGAAGAAACTGTTTGAGCTCTCATCTCGCCAAGCCTGGATTCACCCTCCCTCTGAACTGTTATGTAAGTTTGGAAACTTCCTGATTGTTTAGACTGTCTTGAATCAGACTTTTTAGCTTCTTTCTTTCTTTCTTTCTTTCTTTCTTTCTTTCTTTCTTTCTTTCTTTCTTTCTTTCTTTCTTTCTAAAGGGCAGGTGGCTCAGTCGGTTAAGTGTCTGCCTTTGGCTCAGTCACAAGCCCCCATCAGGCTCCCTGCTCAACTGGAACTTTGCTTCTCCCTCTCCCTCTACCCCCCTCTACTTGTACTTTCTCCTTCTCTTTCAAATAAATAAATAATGCCTTTTTAAAAATGAGGAAGCATGAAAAGGTGGAGGAAAGATGGAAAGAAAATATATCCTGGTCAGAGCACTTGAGGCCCTGGATCAAGCTTAACCTGAAGGCAAACCACCTTAAGATTTTAAGTCGTATGAGTTTTTAAATTTCTGGTAATGGTATAGGTTAATTTAGTCATATTTTCTCTTGTTTATTTGTTTGGTTTCTTGCACCCAAAAGCCTTCCAAAATTCCTTTCCAAAACTCAAGCCCTTATCATACTTTGCTATGGATTGGCATCTGTTCAGGGACCAGAGTCCTAAGCTATTTGCTTTTCCCTTCTCTATCCATTCCATATTCATTAGAAGATACTCAGTAAGAAAAAAAAAAAAAAAAAAAGAAGATACTCAGTAAGAGTTCACTGAAATTAAATAAGCTTCTCACTCTCACAAGTTCTACTTTACATTTCAACAATGCTGTCTGTTAACGTTGTCGGATCAAAAACATGCTGAATTCTAGTGAGACGCAAGACTGGCTTTTTTCTTTTAAGAGTGCATGTTTAACGTGTCGTATTTAAATTGCACTGAGGGCACAGAATAGAAATATTAAAATTACACACTCTTTATAAAAATGCCTATTTTTTTATTTAAAATACGTGGTTCCCTGTGATCTAATTCTTTCCCCCAGTAGGATCCAAAGTTACCCATCTATTAAGATAATTTGTTTTCTGCTCACAGCAGACCTAACTGCCATCCTGGGAGGTCTGGTAATTCTGATTTGCCGAAGGGCTTCCGTTCTCCTCACCATGTCATCACCTGCACTCATGTGAAGTCCGAGCCCCGAGGAGCATCATGGAGCTTCCCCTGAAAGATGCTAAAGACCAGACACTCTCCCTCTGCCCCAGCACCCCTCCCTGACCCTGCTGACTCAACCACTCAGCACCCAGGGATCTCAACCTCATGACTCTGCTTGGGAGAACATAAAGAAAAGACCTCAAAGTGTTCCCAGAGGCTACTATTTTGGCAGCATGACTAAACAGTTATTAGCTTAGCATCTCAGCACCACGATAGCCCTTCCCACGCCAAAGGGACCTGGCAGGACCCAGCTTGTGTCCCCCTTCTCGGCACCAGGGAAATAGCGCCTGGGCTGGTCTCAGACCCTCTGACTGGCTGAGTCCGGTGACCGTGTGCTTGGATGCCTCGGCCTGTCACCTGCCCCCAGTTTGTCCCCTCTTTCCTCCCACTCCTGTTTGTACCTCACTGTGGACTTGAGACAGACCCTTTGCCACAGGCCCTGGCCCACAGACCTGGCTTTGAGGAGCAGGATGGGTGGTTGGGATGATTTAAGGGATGTTCAAAGGGGGGTTAGGCTGAATATGGTATCTTCCTGTCCTGACTCCTCACTCCTGCCTGAGATGGGACTCCTCTCTAGAAAAATCCACGTTTCCCCTCATGGTTTTCCCAGCTCCCTCATCAGTGGTCTCCCTCCTTCTCCAGCTTCCCCTCCCCATCCCTGCCTGTCGGACCAGCCTCCTCATGGCTCAAGGCTCATTCTCGAAGCACAGCCATGCCACTATTCATCTGCAACACAACCAAATTGGACCAGACTTGGCTTTGTTTCCTGAGACCTCAATTTTCCCAGGAAAAAAACAGCAGTTGACTGGTTTGTTCCTTCAGTTGGCTCTCAGATCCTGAGGCACAGGGCTGGGCAGTGAGGAGGGGAGAGACAATGGTGGGAAAGTGAGGGGCAGCCCCCTTCCTTGGTTGGGAGTGAGCCTCACAAGGAATCCGGATAGGCCAGAGGAAGGAGCCAGGTGGCGAGCGGGGCCAGCCAGGAAGGCCCCTCAGGGCTAGCAGAAGCACCTCAGCCCCAAGCCAAAGCATGCACAGTTCAGGAGCCTTCCCTGTCACTTGAAATCTCCAGCTTCTCAGAAGTTTTGTGGTTGGGGCGCCTGGGAGGCACAGCTCGTTTAACTGAGTGACTCCTTTTTTTTAAATTTTACTTATTTATTTGACAGAGAGAAACAGCTAGAGAGGGAACAGAAGCAGGGGGAGTGAGAGAGAGAGAAGCAGGCTTCCTGCGGAGCAGGGAGCCCGATGTGGGGCTCAATCCCGGGTCTCCGGGATCATGACCTGAGCTGAGGGAAGCCCAGGCGCCCCCAACTGTGTGACTCTTGATATCAGCTCAGGTCTTGATCTCAGGGTTGTAAATTCAAGCTGCACCTAGCATGGAGCGCGGAAAGAAAGAAGGGGTTATTGTCAGTAACTACCAAGTATAAGACTGACGCTGAAATAAGTCCTTCCAGTTCTGTACACATCCAGGCCACTCAGGTCCTGCCAGTTCTCCCCACAAGGCTGCACTGGAGGTCCAGGGAATCTCGTGTCCATCGATGAATGAGGGGATAAACCAAATGTGCTATGTATGCATATGGAATATTATCCAGTTTTAAAAGGAAGGAAAGGGGCGCCTGGGTGGCTCAGTTGGTTGGGTGACTGCCTTTGGCTCAGGTCATGATCCCGGAGACCCAGGATCAAGCTCCACAACGGGCTCCCTGCTCAATGGGAAGCCTGCTTCTCCCTCTCTCGCTCCCCCTGCTTGTGTTCCCTCTCTGGCTGTGTTTCTCTCTGTCAAATAAATAAAATCTTTAAAACAATAAAATAAATAAAAGGAAGGAGGTTCTGACCCCTGTTCCACATGGATGAAGAGTGAGGCCGTTATGCTCAGTTTAGGAATCCAGGCACAGAAAGATTGACATTATGTGATTCCATCTCTGTGAGGGACCGAAGGCATCAAACTCAGAGATTCAGAGGGGGAAAGGTGGTTGCCTGGGTCCGGGGGGCAGGGAGTAGGGAGCTGTGGCTTTATAGGCACAGTTTCTGGAGCCGGATGGTGGGGATGGTCCAGAACAGTGTGAACGCTAACGCCGTTGAACTACGCACTCAAAACCGGGGAACGTGCTAAATTCTGTATTACGTATATTTTACAATGTAAGTTACTTTGTATTTTACAATTAAGGGACGCCTGGGTGGCTAAGTCGATTTAGCATCCGAAAATCGATTCAGCATCCGACTCTTGATTCCGGCTCAGGTCATGATCTCGGGGTATTGAGGTGGAGCCCTGCATCGGCACCGTGCTCTGCAGGGAACCTGCTTGAGATTCTCTCTCCCTCTCTCTCTGCCCCCACCCCCCCGTCATGCAAGCCCTCTCTCTTGTGCTCTCTTTTTCTAAAAAAAAAAAAAATAAATAATTTTAAAAATAATTTTAAAATATACCATTAAACAATGTTGAATGAGCCAACACAGTCCTGTGAAGTCAGCTGCTGAGACCAAAGATTCGTTCAGTAAGGAACGCGGAGCACCTGCCCAGCCACGGGGATGGGACGCTGTCCTGGGAGGGGGCAGGGTAGCTGTGAGCCGCAGGTGCAGTCCCTGCCCCCAGGCACTTCCTTCCCAATGGAGGACAGGGGAGGAAGCAAACAAAAGCGTGCAGTCTTTTTTCAGCAGTTACCAGCACTGCGTAGAAAGCGAGGCCAGGTAAGATAGCCCCAGAGAGATACTGGTAGGGGGAGGGAGGGGGGTTCTTGGCTGAGATCTGAGAGGCCCCCCTCTTCTTTGAGAAGAGACCCAGAGAGGGGCACAAAGTAGGGAGTTTGACCTCGTGCAAATGCGTCAAGAGAATCTTCAGGTGTACAGGGAGACCCTCAGGCCTGGGTCTGAGAAGGGAGGGCTGCTGGGGGGCTTTGAGCATCGAGTGGTGGGAAGAGAGAACTGTGCGAACATGTTTCTTCCTGTTGTGGTTTGGAGCCTCCGCTGTGGGGAGGAAAAGGGAAAGCTGGTGGACAGTTCAGAGCAGGGCACAGAGACCCTGACCAGAGTGGCCTGGGGAGGCAAGACACAGCGTGAGGGAGCCCTTCCTGCAGGTAGAGCCGACAGGAGCCGAAGATGCCCCAGATGTGCAGCAGGAGGGCAGGAGAGGAGTCAGTGCGCTCCCGCAAGCATGTGGCTGCAGCAGCTGGCCAGTGGTGCTGTTTTCTAGAATCGGCGAGTCCGTGGGGGGGTGGGAGGTCCATGGTGGCTGTGCCCCCATGAGGGCTGCTGAGATGTCCGTGCAGGAATCACATGCAGGGAGTTGGAAACCTGAGTCTGGAGTCAGGGCTGGAGGTCCAAGGTCCCCAACATCAGCGATCTAAAGCCATAGCAGGGGAGGGATGACCCACACAGAGACTGGAACCCAGCCCAGACCTCCCAGAGTCCAGACACCGTGTCCCTTCGCATGAGATGCCAAGCTGAGCAAGTGTCCACGTTTCCTTCTCCTCGCTGAAGGGCCACGGCTCGTCTTGGGTCGCCCTGAACCCCTTCGCTGCTTCCTGCTGCTGCATATTCTTCCGTGGCTGTCCCCAGGCCAGATGTTTTCAGCCTGGCACACAACAGAATCACCCAGGAGGCTTTTTAAAACCCCATTGCCCTGGGCTCATTCTAGACAAGCTGACCTCTAGTCTTCGGGAAGGGCTCCAGAATCTGGCTTAAAATATCCAGACAGTAGAGGTAGAAGACGGAGTGTTCCATGTTCCTGGTGTGAATTTGTGCATTTTGGACCCACAGCCTGCTGCGAGGGATCTCTGGGCTCTGGGAAAGACCACCTCGGCGCTCCTCTACCTGTTCTCCGGCTTCTTTGGCCTCAGATACCAGACGCAGGTGGATTTATCACGGTAACTAGACCAAAGAGAAAATAACTCCAGCTCTGTCAGGCAAGAAAGCATTTTTTTAAATGCTCTCTTTTTCATATTGCATTATACAAATCATACATGAATACGTTTTCATTAAAAAAAAATTCGAGCAGGGGGCACCTGGGTGGCTCAATTGGTTAAGTGTCTGCCTTTGGCTGAGGTCATGATCCCAGGGTCCTGGGATCGAGCCCTGCATCGGGCTCCCTGCTCAGCAGAGAGCCTGCTTCTCCCTCTGTCTTTGCCTGCCACTCTGTCTACTTGTGCTCTCTCACTCTCTCTGTCAACTAAATAAATAGAATCTTTAAAAAAAATAAAATAAAAATTCAAACATAGCTGATGAAAGCACAGACCTCATTGATCTCTCCTCTTTCCTTGTCCCTGGAGGGAATGACCCCAGGGGTCTGCTGGGCATACTTTCAGCTATTTTTCAATGCATTCAAAAGCATTTATATGCACAAATGTACTATTTTGTTTTGGGTGAGTGCATTTTCAAAAAGGGGATTGTCTTCAATGTGTGACACTACAATTTGCTGATTCTTCTTCTTCCTCTTCTTCTTCTTCTTCTTCTTCTTCTTCTTCTTCTTCTTCTTCTTCTTCTTCTTCTTCCTCTTCTATTTTCTCACGTTGGCAGTATAATGAGGAACTCCTTCATTTCAGTATGTGTTGGTCTGGTCTGTGGTCCCGAGACACATGAGCCTAAGCTTAAATTCATTAAAATTAAATAAAATTAAAAATTCAGTTTCTTGGTCATGCTGGCAGCCATCTTTCGCGTGCTCAGCAGAGCCATGTGGCCAGTGGCTGTCATACGGAAGAGCCCAGATATAGGACATCCTGTCATCATGGAAAGTTCTCTAAGACAGCCCTCCGTAGATCATTCTTCATAGTTAATGAGTCCTATCCCACAGTATAGCTGTGTCAGAGCTTGAAAAAGAAGGATTTAAAAAGGAAAAGAAAAAACACATCCAGCTAAGGGAGAAGAAACTTCAGTGCGTACATCTTTCATGTGAAAAGTAGGTCAGTCCACAGCAAATAGTTTCTCCGAGGGGCGGAAATCCTTTCTTCGAGAGTCCAAGGTGGCGGCAAGGCATTTAGGGCTCGGAGACTTCTCTGTAAATGGTTGTTTTGCTTTTGCTTCTGGTTTCTTAGATTCCCTTGCCACTTTTCTCATCTCCAAACTGTCAAATCACCTCCCAGATCCTGGGGCTTCCTCGACGCTGCCTCAAAGACTCCCCTCGCCCGCCTGCACGTCCCGGCTGTGGCCGCTGGCGTCCGTATTCCTCTCTCGCTGGTTTGGGGACAGACAGCACCAGGTGTCATTTACGCTAAGGTTAGAGAATTAATATTCATCACAGCGCCTCATGAGGAGAGCATAAAGGCAGACTCTTCAATATCCAGGACCAGCCTGATGATAGCATTTACCGTTCCCTGGGAGGGGACAGTGTTTTAAAAATATTCCAGATGCCCTTTGATCTTGTTGCTTGAGTCCCTAGGGTCCGACCTGGCGGTTCTTATCACAGGTGTGAAACTCTCTGGCTCATACTTCACACTAAGGGACAGGGCAGGGGGAGGGGGGACGTACTGGAAAACACAAAAGACACAATGAAGGCCAATATAACTTGATATTTAAATACAATAGAAATTCAAAGAGTTTTGTGGGGCTACTGCATTGAATTTTTTTGTTATATTCATCACGTTTATGTATTTTAACTGCTCTAGTTTGCTCTTAGAGTGATTTACTCATTCAGTCCCTAAATGTTAACTGATGGCCAACCCTGGGCCAGGGACACCACAGTGGATAGGACAGATGTGCCCCAGGCCCTCCGAGGCAAATGCCCCCTGGAGAGTTCACTGCCGTGGTGGGGGAGCCCAGGGCTGCCTGGGAACATTAGGAGGTGGCTCATCACAGGAGTTGGGGAACCCCCTAATAAACAGTGGACTCCACGCTCTTTTCCGTCTCCCGCCTCTGTGAGGGGTGAGGCAGAGTGAGTCCTCAGTACCAGTGAAACAGGACGGGGAACCTGAATTTTCTTCCCAGTGCCACCACTGCCTGGCATCTGGCCAGGACTAAAACATGGCTTTGTGATTCCTTTCTCTCAACTTAAGAACAGCATTGGGTTCATTCAACGCAGGCTCAGTGATGGGGCCAGGGGCTCAGTACACACTCTGGGGCTCTATTCTGACTGCTTTGGTTATTCCTGGGTGCATTTTGGGGGAAGATCAGCCCTTGGCTGAAGGGCTATGACCTCGGAGAGATGAAGAACCAGAGACCTACGTATCTGAGGGGTTTGGAAATAACAAACATGATTCTTCAAAGCATTTCACCTCTTAGGGGCGCCTGGGTGGCTCAGTCATTAAGCATCTGCCTTCGGCTCAGGTCATGATCCCGGAGACCCGGGATCGAGCCCCCATCGGGCTCCCTGCTCGGCGGGAAGCCTGCTTCTCCCTCTCTCACTCCCCCTGCTTGTGTTCCCTCTCTTGCTGTGTTTCTCTCTGTCAAATAAATAAAATCATTTAAAAAAAAAAAAAAACTTCATCTTTTCCCAGCCCGGGATGGGGTGCTGCAGGTGGGGCGGTGAGCAGTGGGCTGGGGGAGGGGGCATTGGGGTGGGAAGGCCACAGGACCTGGCCCCACCTGTGGGCTCCAATCCAATATCCCGAAGCCCTGTCACTCCCACCACCAGGTGCCTGTGGGGAGGCACTAATTTTCAGGTGCACCTGCTGGGTTAGGCCTCCCTTCATATACCCTGTCTCATGCCATCCTCAAGACAAGTCTCTGGGGTCAATGCTCTATGCGCCCTTTCACAGAGGAGGACTTGAAGTTCAGAGATGTTTATCGACTCCCCAGGCTCACCTTGTCGATAATTAGAGATTTACACTGAGGTCCCTCCAGCACCGGTTCTCAGCTTGGCCTTGACTTCAGAAACCCTGGGGAGCACGTGAAGCTCCCGGTGCTATAGCCAACCCGGTCCAGTTAAGTCAGAGTGCCCGGGGATGGAACCAGCCCCAGGTCATCGCGTTGTGTGGGCCCTGTGTTTTTCAGTACGCCACCACAAGTGTTCTTAGAAACCACTTAAGACAATGGGAAGCCTTCAGCAAATTAGTTTTGTAGGGAGAAGATTCAGATTCAGAACCGTCGGTGCCTTTAAAACCACAGTGCCCTGATGGGTACTGCTGGCCTCGGACAAGACTGGCAGGAGCAGGGCAGGGCACGGACGCCTTTCCCGAGGGCTGCGCAGCAAGTACATCATGCGAGCAACTGTTGCATTTACGAGCAAGAGCCCTGTGGCCTTGTTCTCACGGCCTGAGAGCCCAGGGAGGCCGAAGCTGCCCAGACAACAAGGATGCCCAGCAGGTGTCAAGCAAAGAAAGCGTTGGCTCCTCACCGACAGAGGTTGCTTCCCTGACCTCGGCAGGTGAATGATGCTGACCGGGGGAGTGGGGAGGGGAGAAAGGAGCCTTCACTACAGGGCCCGGCCTCTGTGCAGGCAGGGGTTCGGACTGGAGATTGGATCAGAACGATGATTCAAGTGTGTTCCCAGCCCAGAAGCATTAGAAATTGCTTGAATGAATTCCAGTTCCATTTATAACACTCCAGAACTCTCTCAGATGCTGTGTCTGTCACCAGAGGGAGCGTTAACTGTCAGGCAGCCAGAATCAAGGAGTGGACGCTCCTGATAGGGCAATGGAGGGGACGGGGTGCAGCCCAGGCCATAAGATGCCAGGCACTGCCTTGGGGGGCATAGAGTCCTTATCCCGCTGCATGCTCTCTAACACCCCTGCGGGGCAGGACCTGGGCTCCTCATCTCACGGATGACCAGGCCAACATTCAGGAAGGAACCGTGAGCAAAGCAGCCAGGACTTTCCCTGCTCTCCCTGTGTGTCTGTGCTTCTGAAATAATGGGGCTGGAGCACAGTGCCCCCTGCCAAATTGGGGGTCATTCTGTACTGAAGTCAGCTGCCCTGCCACTAGGGCAGTGGGCTTCTGAGCTACTGGTGTCGCCCGTCCCCATCCCTCCTGATGGATCATCGTCTCACCCTTGGCTTCATTTCATCAATTGCTCGAAATCAGGGTAGAGCTATCTGGCAGGGGAAATAAGAGGAATCCTACCTCGGAGATCTCCCTGTGGATGCACCCAGAGTGACTGCCGGGGACATGCCGCGCAGGTGATCGGGGGATGACTAGGGTTGATCTGAGTAAGTCAATGCGAGCTCTAATACCGAGCCGCAGCTGAATCACTTAAAACCACCTCCTCGGAAAAAAATCTGCAGTTGTGCCACTCAGTCAGTTGTAGCCGGAGATGCAGCGTGGACAGATCGTCACAGCTCCAAGTACGTGAGAGGGGCCACAGAGCACGGGGGATGGGCCCGCCGGTGTGAGGCTGCCACTTAGGTACCCAAAGGTCACTCAGCCCGTTATGGCACAGGGAGACTCCAAGCCTGCTCTATGCCTCTGCAACCGCCCTCCCAAGAAGGGGGGCAGGTCCAGGGCCGGAGGTACTGGGACTTCGCAGCAAGAGAAGAGACAGTAGGGCTCAGAGAGTTCACCTCCACAGCAGGAAGCAAAATCCTTGGGGCACCTGTTACTGTCACAGCTTACAGAGCTGACCAGAGCCCACCATCTCCGCTGCCCTGGCCTCGTGTCCAGACGAGACCCAGTGCTCTCTGTAGAATCCACCTTCAGCCCAACGTGAGCTCGCCTCCTAGCTGATGATAGAGATTTGCTTCTACTGCCCCTCCCTTCCTTTGATAGCCATGCTTTAGAGTATAGGACTTGAACAGCCAACACGCTCGGGTTTCAGCTCGGGCTCTGCCTCTCACCAGCCGTGTGACCTTGAGTGAGTCAACCAACCTCTGTTTCCACATCTGTAAAATGGGTTATGGGGGGAATGAAATGAGACCATTAGAATAAATGAGGCGAGAGAGCACAGCGATGGGCGACAAGGTTCTAGAGCCTGACTTGTTGGTTCTCACCCAGCACTGCCACTGAGCTATACAATCTCAAGTTCATTTACCTAAGCCTTCACAGCCTCAGTTTCCCCGTTTGCAAATGGGGGAAATAGCAACACTGCCTCATATAAGAATCACATAGGTTAGTTCACAGAGAACTCTTGCTGGTGCATAAATATTCTCAGTAACTGTTGCTTTGGGGCCCTGGAGACGCGTCATCACTCGGATGGGCACTGCTGGCCTCTAGTGGCCGGAGCTCAGAAATGCTGCCAATAAACATCCCACGCGGGACAGAACACCCCATCCCAAGAAAGAATCGTCTGCTCCCAACAGTCAGGAGCACAGAGGTTGAGAAGCTGTGGGCTGAGGACCCCGGTCTCTCGGCTCATTGTGTGGGTCAGCGTGGGTGCCATTCTAGCGACAACGCGAGGCCCACACCAGTGAACCCCAAGGTGTGGACATGGCACGGTTCACACGGGCACTTCCGATGCCCCTTCAGACCCTGGTCTCCAGGAGGAGGACTCTTCTGTCCTGCGATACCATCCTCCATGGCACCGCCTCTGTGGCCTGAGCCCAGTCACTAGAGGGATGCCTGGGTGTGCAGTCGGTCTCCTTCTTCTGGTCTCTTTCTGCCCCTCAGGGGCTGGGGCATCGCTGGGGTTGGGTGGGAGCCTGGAGCTGGGCGCCGCACAGCGTGACCTCTGTGTCGCTGGCCTCCGCTGACCCTGTGATGTTGCATGGGCACAGTTGCACGGGCTGTGTGCCCCATGGAGATCTTCCCCTGGACAGCTGGAGACACCCCCGGAGACCATTTAAAAGAGGCTCCAGGAATGTGATTGCTGATGGGCCCCAGACGGCCAGCATAACTGGTGTTCAGCATTCCTGCCCCATCTCAACTTCCTCCAGAGGGACAGGTGGCCTTCGTCTCCCAAGACAGCCTTGTCACTGGCCAATTTTCAGTGGGGACAGTGCTGGATGGCTGCTTCACCAGACAGGAGGGACTTGACAGTGAAGATGACAAGTTTCTGCCCATCAGACAAAGACCAAATCGCTCACCACCTTCTCCTGGGTTGCATAGGCCCAGTAGGACCCACAGAGGGCCAGTAGTCCCAGTGTCCCCAGTCCTGTCTCGCTCCCCCAGTCTGATAGAGGTGGAGAGGGCGGATTGTGTTCTCCGCGGGAGAAGAGCTTACTTGTCTAGTTTTTGCTAGGTCCACACCACTGAAACCTCTCCCACGAACTTGGACCATCAGACCTGATCTCCTTGAGGCCCAAGGGCCTCTCCCACTCACGGCTCTGTGACTGCTGTGTTACCAGGAAAGTTCTTTTCTGTTTGTGGATTCATGCACTCCCCATTCAGATCCATTCCGACCAAGAGCTACCAAGAGATGTGCTGTGATTGGCAGGCATCGAGGGAGACACTGAGCTCCTAGGACCTTGGGGCATTATTCATAACAGCCAAGAGCTCTTGGACGCAAGCGTCCATCAGGGAATGAATGGACAAACCAATGTAGTGGATACACATCGTGGGATATCATTCAGGCTTAAGAAGAAAGGGAAATTCTAATACCTGCTATGACGTGGGTGAACTTTGAGGACACTGCTCAGTGAAACAGGTGAGACACACGAGGACAGATGCTGTGAGAGTCTACCTGTAGAAGTTCCTAGTGTAGTGAAGTTCACAGAGACAGAGCGTGCACTGAGTGGGTGTCAGGAGTTGGGGTGCGGGGAGGAATGAAGGTTCGTGTGGACTGGGGATGTGGTCCAGGCTGGGAGGATGCACGGCGGTGATGGCCACACCACAATGTGAATGAAATGAACACAACTCAACTATGTACTTGGAAATCATGAAGATGGTGAATTCCATGTTATGTGTATCTTACCACAATTTGCAAACAATAAATAACTAGATAAAAGCCAAAGGCTATCCTCTGTTGTCCCCTCAGTGGCCCCCCAGCCCAGGAGACTTAACAGAACTTTACAGAGGCCTTGGGAAATCTCTTTCCACCCTGGAAAGATAAGGAGACCCTGACCCCCATACACAGGCTGCCTCGCAGAGGCACTGGCTCTATGTGTCGTTTTGGGGGACTGGGCTGCCCAGCCACCTCCCTTGGGAGTGGGAGCAAAGGGGCAGGGAGGGACATTCTACCCCTGTTATACTGAAATTATTGGCTGAGCTCCATGTCACGAGCTGGGCTTGAACCCACATGGCAGAAGAAATATGTCTAATGCGGTGCTACTCCTTTCAGACAAGTGGGCGGGTCTGAAGGTGAGGGTTCCCTTTTGAAGAATTTAGGGGCTAGGATCCTGCTGATTCATAGGGAAACATGCGGGCTAGGTCGAGACAGGGATGGTGGCACAGTTCTCCCCAGTGTGGCTGTGGGTGGCGTCACAGAAGAGGAATCTGGACAGGGAAGAGCGAAATTACAGAAACAGAAGCTTCTAATGGAAAAGAGAAACCCACTGCACACTCCAGAGCAAAGAGGCAGGTTACCCCCAAGGGTTCACACCCAGGGTCTTCCCGGAAAGCTGGAGAGAGATTGAAAAAACTGGCCATCACGTGACACTGTCACAGGAGGAGGGGCGATCCAGATTTCTCCATGGATCCTTGCCCACGTCCACACCCCAGGATAAACGTGGGATCTGATAAAGTTGGGTCTGTTGGCTCCTTGCAA
Source organism: Spilogale gracilis (assembly GCA_004023965.1). Taxonomy (NCBI): domain Eukaryota; kingdom Metazoa; phylum Chordata; class Mammalia; order Carnivora; family Mephitidae; genus Spilogale; species Spilogale gracilis. The sequence goes on along the minus strand of PITA01011249.1, from coordinate 5,342 downwards.
GGAGGGAGAGGCACCCAGAACCCGAGGCATTGGGGTTCCAAGAAGAGGAAAGATAGAGTTGCCCAGAATTTGGAGGGACGGCGGAGGCACGGTGAAATTTACAAGCAACAGTGTTCTCATACAACTCAGGGCAAAGTGGGGCAGGAGGAGGGTGGGCTGGTCTCGGGTCTGAACAGCAGAGTCTAGGGTCCTGTGTTCTCGGAAGTCACAAAGGTAAGTTGGACGTGGACTTCGTGTCTAGAATCCCCGCCTATGGAACTCTGTCCGTGGGTGGAAAGGGAGGCAGCATCCCCATCAGTGACCTGCTCCACAGTGGCATGCCTCCTCGTAGTGCTCGAGCTTCAGCAAGCATCTGCGTTCTGGGGGAACATGGTTTTGCTGTGCAGCAGCCCGTCTGCCGTGTCACAGCCCCCGTCAGCGTGTCCCTGGGAGGGACACCTGTAACTTGTCGCCTGTATCTATTATCCTCAACTAATGCGGGGCCAGGCACATTTTGACCACCTGGGTCTGAGCTGATTTTCACCCTTCAGATCCTCCACCCTGCTCTGTGCCCAAGAGCTGACCTCCGTGCACCACATCAAGGGCATCCATGTCCTTTGGCTTCTGCTTGGCATGGGCTGGCGGGATGGGAGGGTTGAGGGAGGGGCCGGCAGGACCATGGCAGGGGCGTTGTTCCTCCCCCCAGGGATGACGGGACATGGCCGTGCCCTTCCTCTGCAGGCTGCTGCTCTCTGCAGCCCTCCTCCTGGGCCCTCTTTCAGGAACCCAACAGCTGGGCCGCTACCCAGTGATCCGAGGCTCCCCGCGGCTTCATCAGTAGTCTCCGAGTCAAGAAGTCTCCTTGAATTGCCCTATTTTGAGTATGCCATCTGTTTCCTGTTTCCTGAAATAGGTAGCATAATCAGTCAGAATACACATGATTTAATAGATGAAGCTTATTAATAGGTCGTTCGAACTTCAGACTTCCTTGGGCAAGTCACAGCGTGTCTCTGAGCCTTAGTTTCCCCAGCACCGAACAGAGAGGGGTTGAGGCACGGTGGTGCAGATTGAACGACAGAAAACGTACCAACGGATGGTGTGTTTGCTCCGTAAGCCCAGGGCATGGTTTCCTTGAAGCATGCACAGGGGGCATAGCCTACAGGCATCCTCCCTCCTCACTGCCCTCCTTCTGATGTCTGGTGCAGGTGCGGTCTCCCCGGAATCCCGCCCCTCTTCAGAGCCTTCGCTCTGCCTTTTGAAGACATTTTCCACGCAACACTTCAGTCTTCCCACTGAGCTTCAGCCTTCATGTGGAGCCACTTTGATATAGAAGACTTGTCAGGGGAAATGCAGTCTTTCCTGTCGCACATTTCTGGAACAGAGCCTTGATCTGTCAGCGTTCGCTTCCCTGGGGAGATGGCACCAGATACGATGTCCAAGTTCTGTCTTTGGAAATTCTCACGGTGCTGCAGTCAGGCTGTGTGCTCACTGCAAGCTTTAATTCAGCTCCTAACGGTTGGCTCTCTGCCTGCAACAGCTAAAGTAACCTGGCGGGCAAATTGCGATGAATTCATTCGTGATTCCTTATATCAATAATTAGGACCGTGGAGACTGAGATGAAGCCCCACCATGACAGCAGTTAAAATCCCTGGATTGAGCAAACATGGTATCTACAACACTTGCATACAGAAAGTGATGCGTAACTATTAGATGATATGGTGGATTACCTTCATTCTTCAGAACAGACTCAAAAAGTTTAGTTGCCCAAGATTGGAAAGCTGGTGAAAGACACTTCAGTGCTGCTAATTCGGACCTCGGGATTCTGAGATTGTGCCTCAGTCCCCTCTGCATCCTTTTCCATTGTGCGGCCGCATTGCAGTGAGCATGCTCAGTCAAGAGTTGGGACTGAACCACACCCAGCAGGTGCAGGAAGGGAGCTGGTGCAGGCTGCTGTGGGCCCAGAGACACAGACGCAGGTGCAGGAAGGGAGCTGGTGCAGGCTGCTGTGGGCCCAGAGACACAGACGCAGCATCGGCACAAAGGATAGTCTGTCTCAGCCCCTCAGCCTTGAACTCAGGAGGTGGCTGGTTTTATAGATTCTGGAAATGTAAGTCTCCTGAATCATCTAGCTAAGGGCTCCTATGTCAAGGCTCATTGTGGGTAGGTACTTCCGAAGGACACTAGGTTAAGATATAATGTATGAAAAAGTGTATTTTACCCAACTATATCTGGGAAGGGCACATACGGTACTCCCCTTAGGGCTTTACAAGGCAACTGATGTGCCAAAGGCTAAGAAGTCCTGCAGTAAACTAATCTGTCTCCACTTTCCGACCCAGCATTGCTCAAGCTTATTGGACTCAGAAAAGTATTTCCCATCTTTATAACACATTTTGGGAAACCTTCATATTAGGTCTGTGGGGAAGGAAAACGTTTCCCTTCCTCCCTTCTAGGTTCTTTGGCTGGTCTAATAAATAAAATGACATAAGGCAGATTAACAGGAGAAAAATAAACACATTCCATACATACAGGAGCCCCATAAAGTATAAGACCCAAAGGCAACCAAGCAATTGAGGATCATATAACATCATACACGAAGGAAAGGGGTAGGGGTCCAAGGTTACAAAGGGAAGGAAGGCCACTCACAGGAAGGCAAAGATGTTGTTTGAAAAACACAGGTTGCCCTGTTAAGGGAGATGCGTTTCTTAGATAGAAATATAGAAAGACAGTAAGTATCTTAGATAGAAATATATCTTAAATAGAAAGATATCCAAGTTTCGTAGATAGAAAGGTAGAAAGGTAATGGTGCTCGTTCTGGCCCAGACCCCCTTTCCAATATACATTTAGGCAGTTAAAGGGGTGGTAAAGAGATTTTCCTGAATCTGCTGGATCTTGATACCTTCAGCTCAAAATAATTCTTATGCCAAAGAGACAGATTTTGGGGTGGCAATACCTGCTCCCCTTGAGGTCAATTTCAGAAGCTCAGATCTAAAGAAGAACATGAGGCAGAGTCATCATTACTCCTCAGCGTCAGGACAATGATGCCAACTGAGATGGCACAGTGCAAGTGAGGGCAGGAAATTTACAGGCAGAGTCTTCTTCAGCGGGAAGCCAGAGGCTGCAAGAAAGTGTGGGTCTGAAGAGTCTCTCTCTTCCGTTATTTCAAAGTACCAAGTCATGCACACCCAACATGTTCCCAGATGAGGGCCTCCAGCAATGGGCACTTCCTACATCCCCAAATGTTCCAGTGAACTGCCCCATCCACAAATTTATGAAAATTCAAAAATAAAGCAATCACTAAGAATTCCCTAAAATGCCACAAAGCTAGAAAAGACAGAGCAGTGAAGAGTTTAGAAAAGAAAATGCACGAGATTAGGTATTTCTGTTGGAAGGCCTCATGACCATGCATGAGATAGGACTCTACTTTAACCTAACCGGCAAAAAAAAAAACCAAAAACAAACAAACAAACAAAAAACAACAACAACCAACACACACACACAAAAATCCCAAGAAACAAAAAAACAAAACAAAAAAATCTGCATCACCAGATTAGATTCTAAAGCTACCCTCTCTCTTGCCCCCAAACCAAACAACTCCCCAGCTCTCTGCATTCCCATCACCTCTATTCTAGTTCAGAGCTTCATTGTCTCTTGCCTAGACTCTTCTGACAATCCCGGGACTGGTCTCCCTCTTCCGTGCTCTGTCTGGTTTCACCCACCCTGCAACCTCTTGCAGAATAATTGCCTTGACCCTTGAAAGATCAAGTCACTTCCTGGACCAAAACCTTAGTGACACACCTCTACAATTTAAATTAACACTAAGACTCTTTTCCTGACTGTGCTTGTCATTTCCAATGTGGGTTTCAAAATTCTGGTATCTCTGCCTCGCTTTTCCTCTTTCCACGTTAATGTGTCTAAATCACTCTGTGGTATAATGGCAAATATTTACTTGGTCTTTGTCCTCAGTTCCTGGCACAGAGATCTTAAAACTCTTGGGATTTCCTGAGTGCTAGGGATAAGAGAAGAGTCCCTTTCATTCAGAGCAAGCAACCTGATATATGCTAACAAAGTGACTCTTGGACGAAGGGAGGCTGTCTGCCAAAGAAATCTACCTTGTCTTTAGAAAGTTGGAACCTTCAGCTCCCCCCTTGACCTGCCTCTAGGGAAGGGACAAGGGCTGGATGGTTTCAATCACAACCAAAGATCTAATCAACTATGTCTATGTAACGGAACCTCCATAAAAAACCCTAAACAACAGGATTCAAGAATCCTCTAGGTTGAATATGTGGACGTGGTGGGAGGGTAGTGTAACCAGAGAGGGTGTGGAGGCCCTGCTCCCTCTTCCCTCATACCCTGCCCTGTGCATCTCTTCCATCTGGCCCCTCCTGAGTTGTATCCTTTATAATAAGCCAATAATAAGGGGCACCTGGGTGGCTTGGTGACTTAAGCGTCTGCTCAGGTCATGATCCCGAGGTCCTGCTTCTCCCTCTCCCTCTGCCCCTCTACCCCACTCATGAGCACCTGCTCTCTCTCTCTTTCTCTCTGAAATAAATAAAAATTTTTAAAAAATATGCTAATAATAATAAAGTGTTTCCTAAGTTCTGTGAGTCATTCTAGCAAATTCTTGAGCCTGAGGAGGGGATTGTGGGAACTCTCAAATTTGCCCACCCTTTCATCGGAAGTCCTGGGACTTGCTACTGAACTCTGAATTGGGGTAGCTTTGTGGGACTGAACCCTTAACCTGTGGGGTCTATGCTAACTCTAGGTCATTACTGCCAGAATGAGCTGAACCGAAGAACATCCAGTCAGGGTCAGAGAATTGGACAACTGCTTGATGTTTGGAAACACCATGCATGTGGCGTCGGAAACACGCACAGACCCTCTCATCCTTTAGACCTGGCTTAAATTCTGGCTCCTCCATGAAGCCCTTCTGAATCACGATAGACAGAAACAATCTCTTTTCCCAACACTGCAAATACCTCATACTACCTGCCTTAGGACTCTTACCACTTTTTTTTTAAAGATTTTATTTATTTATTTGACAGAGAGAAACACAGCGAGAGAGGGAACACAAGCAGGGGGAGTTTAAGAGGGAGAAGCAGGCTTCCCGCTGAGCAGGGAGCCCAATGCGGGGCTCGATCCCAGGTCTCCGGGATCATGAATTGAGCTGAAGGCAGACTGAGCTGCCCTGGCACCCTTCTTACCACTTTCTTCTATCATTTTTATTTACCTTCAGGTATCATCTCCTGTACTGTACTCTCACATCCTAGAAGAGGGCTCTCCTTGCCTGCTTCTGTTTTCCATTCCCTATAGCGCCATGTCTATTAAAACAACAATGACAACAACAACAAAAGAATAAATCTTAA
>PITA01011248.1:0-67696 GCA_004023965.1 Spilogale gracilis | reverse complement strand
CCAGGGATGGGAAAGGTGGCTCAGCCTCAAACTTCCTCTGAGTTCCCTACCCCTCTTTATACTCCCTCCCAGAACAGAACGGTTTCAAACAAGTTGTGCGGAAATCCGCTCCAAGCCGCCCAGGTTCACCTGGCACTTTGAGCCCCCCGACAATTTAGAGCCGCTGTTTGTTTTTCATTTGTCCCCCACCCCCGAACAGAAGATAAACTGAAACATGACGAGAAGGCAGATTCTGAAACATGAAAACATGCATCTGTACGCTCTATCAAAGATCGCGAGGATGACAGTCTATAAAAATTGTGTTTTTTTTTCACAATCAGGTCTTAAAAACAGTAAGGAAAAGTCAACTGCTAAGTCATAAGGCAGGACTCTTTTTCAGACTTACAATTTACCTTCCCTTCCCCGAGCACAGGGTTGGCCCTCGTATTTCACGGCGATAGTCCCACCTTATAAATCCAAATCCACTTCTCACCGAAGACAAATACCTTATATATATTTCAGAGAGGCTACAATCAAGCTGAAATGCCCCCCTCCCCTGAAGATGTAAAAAAGAAGACTTACCTTTTCTTTCTATTACATCATTGAAACCCCCCAGAATGAATAAATCAAAGAGGAGACAAGCAGATGGCACCGCACTATGCTTTGCAATGAGGGCTGTTTGCCTTGGAGTCATTATTTCTAAGGAGACGCTGCTGAGTTTGTGTCTCTGTTCGGCAGTATGCCATTTGGGCCTTTGAAACAAAATGAATCGGCTTCACACCACCGGCTCTACCACATACTAACATTTCAGAATGCCCAAGCAGGGGCATGTTGCCTCTTTCCATAGTGACCCTGCACAGAATCAGAGGTGACGGTTTGATGGATGAGTTTCCCGAGAGACAATGCAATCCGTGACATCACGGTGCTGTGTGCACCCCCTACCCCACGCCACCATCCAGCCTTTCCTCTCTTGAAAGAAAACTGCCTCTCCTTGGTGACAATGCCATCTCCATACTGAACATGAACCTGGGGGCACACGGCCAATGTGATAACTTCTCCGTCCTTTCTTAACTTCAGATTACTGATTCTGCTTTGTGGGGGGCGGTGGGGGGGAGTGGAATGGACACAGGACAAGGTGCGAATATGCTGGGGACAGAAGCCAGGCAAAACCAAATAAAAATGCAGAACTCAAGATTCTGAGTTCATCACCTGACAGCAAAATGGTAACTGACAAAAGGGACATTTGGCTTGTTTTTTGTGTCACCATTAAACACTCATACAATGGTACTAATATCTTTCTGTATACATGATTTAAGAGATTTTGCATTAAAACTGGACATACGCCACCACAAAGATTTTGATTTTAAGTGTCTGTATAAAGACTTTCAGACTTAACTGGAACTCATTTAATATCACATTTTTCTTGACTATAAAGGATTTTACTTCTCCGCATTATCAATTAACATATAGCTCTTGAATTGACCGTAGCTGTTTTGCTCTATTCTGGGTCTTAGTTATTCTCTGCACTAGTATGTGTCACCTGTCTTAACATTTAAAATAATACTTGGTAAATGCATTCGCACTTTGAACACAAACTTACTTGCAGATAAAAAGCTCTCGTGTCTTTATGACTCACACCATCACCTTTGTCCTTTTCACCCATTTAAGTTTTTTAGATGTTTGGCACACGGAGAGTAAAAAGCCCTGAAGGGAGGCTCCTGGGTGGCTCAATCGGTTGGGCATCTGCCTTCGGCTCAGGTCACGATCCCAGGGTCCTGGGATCAAGCCCCACATTGGGCTTCCTGCTCATCGGGGAGCCTGCTTCTCCCTCTCCAGCTTCCCCTGCTTGTGTTCTCTCTCTTTCTCTCTCTGTCAAGTAAATAAATAAAATCTTAAAAACAAACCCAGAATATATCTATATCTACATTCACAGTTACATCTTTTCTTTAAGATTTTATTTTTAATTAATCTCTATACCCAACGTGGGGTTCGAACTTACAACCCCCATATCAAGAGTCACATGCTCCACCGACTGAGCCAGCCAGGCACCCACCCCTCAATCTACATCCCACATGTAATATCACTATCTAGCTAGCTAGCTATCATATCCATCCTTCCATCCATCTATCCATCTACCATATTTGTTTATCTATCTCGTTTATATCTATATCTGTAACTCCTATATCCATATCTATCTATGTAGTGATGAATGATCCGTAAATTTAACTGCATAAAAAGAAAAAACTTCTGCATGGCATAAAAACAGTATAAGCCAAGTCAAAAGAAATGAACTGGGACAGAGGGCCAATCTCTTTCATGTTTAACAAGTGCCTAAACTTTGAAAAGAGAAAAATCCTACCACCCAAAAGAAAAACGGGCTGTGGTTATGAAACACAAGGGACGTGTATTTGATCCTGAAATGTACGGAAAGGTGTTTTTCTCACTTAGAGTAAAATAAAAACACAAATTAAAAGCTATACCAAGATATCATTTCTTGCCTGACGGAGTAGCCTGAATCTATTATTGGCCCCATACTCCACCGGTGAGTGCTGGGGGGGGGGTCCACAATACTGCTACATATATGGAGGGAATTGTGCAATAAGTAGTAAATTGACAGATGTGTGTACCCTCCTGTCTAGCAATACCACCTCGGCACAAACTGTCACACATTCAAGCAAAATCATGGAAACCACACACATGCCCAGCAGCAGACTGAGTAACCAGCCCAGATCTGTGTAGTCGGGGCTATGCAGCTGCAGAAAGCAGCGACAGCCTCTAAACACTCATCTGGGCCAAAGCGCAGGTAATCAAACAGAGGGCCGGGGAAAGCATGGGCGGAGATTAGTGAGGAAAGTGCAGCGGGAGGACTACAAGTCTCTATATGCATGTGCCTATATTTGCAAAAGAAAGGAAATCTGGGGGGCGGGGGCGCCTGCCTGGTTCAGTGGTTAAGCATCTGCTTTCTGCTTGTGTCCCGATCCCAGCATACCTGGATCAAGCCCTGCATGGGGCTCCCTGCTCAGTGGGGAGTCTGCTTCTCCTTCTCCTTCCGCTCGTGCTCTCTCTCTCTCTCTCAAATAAAAAAAAAATAAAATCTTAAAAAAAGGAAGGAAGTCTGGAAGAGTAAAGGAGACTCTAATAAAAATAAGGTTTTTTAAGGAGAGGGAGTGAATGGGGTGGAGAGGGAAAAAGTAGACATCAGACTCCTCTGTGTCTTCTCATTCTTTCATGTCAGGGGGCGACAAAGCAAGGCCTAAGGACCAAAAGGGACCTCCGTTTGTTTTTGTCAATAAAGTTTTATGAAGACACAGCCGTGGCCATTCACTGCATATTATCTATGGCTGTTTTCAAGCTACAGTGGCACAGCTGAGTTTTACTGAGGAGTGAAGCACATGGCCTACAGAGCCAAAAATGTTTACAGTCTGGTCCTTTACAGAAATATAGTTGCTGACCCCTACTCTGAGTGATAAGTTGTAGTATAATGCAAGAGACAGTCTTAAGAAGATGGGGTAGATGTCCTTGGTTTCTACTTTAAAAGATGGTAGGTGAGGTTAGAGTACTTGTGTTCAAGTCTGAGTTGTCTCTGTCCCATTATTTAACTTCCCTGAACTTGCTTTCATTGTCTACAGACTGATGACTCCTTGGCTTTGTTATGAAGATTAAATAAAGCAAGGGGAACAAATATGGAAGAACTTTGTGAACTCTAAACTACAATACCAACCTAAGATATTATTATTATTAATATTGGAGGGCGACAGGTAATGCCCACACATATGTAATTAGTAAGAACATATAATATTAGAATAGCCCCAACAACCAAAATTTGCAGAACTTAACTTTAAAACATTGCCTTTAGATTTTCCTCAACTTAACATTTTTAGGCTCTAAATATATCAGCTCTGGTCACGTGGTGACCCTCAGCGCTCGTCTGTTCTCTACCACCAGTCAAGCCACTATGGCTGGTCATCTAACAATACTGACTCCGAGGTAAAACCCTACTCAAGGACTTCACACTGCAGTAGAATTATTTGGTCTTCAGAAAGCTCCAGAAATTTCTGTACTTGAAGATATCTTTCAGTTCTTGCAATTGAAATTCATATAATAAAAGTTATCTTACTATGAAGTGCGGTGTATTAAGTGACTAAGTGGGCCTGGGATCCACTGGGGGATTTTATGTGACAAATACATAATCAGACTTGAGTAAGAGACTCTCACCCTCAAAATTCATGTTTGCATAATCACTTTTTCTTCTTGATTTAAGTATTTGAATGTATTAACTTAAACTTAAAAGCCGGAACTCCTTTATGATAGAAATATCAGTGGTTTTTCCTATACTCAATGAACTTTCCTTTTCAGTTCTCAAATTTCTAGTGATTGATTTTATCAAAGCATTTAAACTTTAACTGTTTCTAAACCATACATATCTGTGAACCTTTAAACTACATTAAAGTGAATTGTTCCAAACTTGCATGGGAATCTCTCAGGGGTGCCTCGGTAGCTCAGTCTGTTAAGCCTCTGCCTTCTGCTCAGGTCGTGATCCCAGTTCTGGGATTGAGCCCTGCATCGGGCTCCCTGCTCAGCAAGGAGTCGGCTTCTCCTTCTACCCCTCCCCACTACTTGTGACCTCTCTCCCTCTCTCTTTCTCTTTCGGATAAATAAATAAAATCTTTTTAAAAAATAAAAGAAATAGGGGCGCCTGGGTGGCTCAGTCAGTTAAGCGACTGCCTTCGGCTCAGGTCATGATCCCAGAGTTCCGGGATCGAGCCCCGCATCGGGCTCCCTGCTCGGCAGGAAGCATGCTTCTCCCCCTCTCAATCCCCCTGCTTGTGTTTCCTCTCTAGCTGTGCTTCTCTCTGTCAAATAAATAAATAAAATAAATAAATCTTAAAAACAAATCCCTTAAAATACACAGATTACCTGAACTGTATTTCTATTTTGGGGACATACTATTTATATTGAGGAAATAATGCTATGCATACCATCCTGTACGGACACACACACACACACACACACACACACACACACGCGCGCACACACACAATGTTTATAGTAGGAATGCAACAACAACATCAAAACACTAGTAATGACAGAAAGGCCTAAAAGTCAGGCATTGCCGACCAAAGTTGCAATACGATCATTCAAAGAAATACTGTTATTCCTGGTATCCACTGCTGTGTAACAAACCACCTGGAAATTTGCTGACTTAAAACAAGCCACATGCACTTTTCTCCCAAGGCTGTGATTTTGGAAGGGCTCGGTGGGCTGTTCTTCATGGCATTCGCTGCTGCGGCTCATACACAGAGTCATCTGAAGACTCCCTTCCCACGTGGTTGGCAGTTGATACTCTCTGCTGCCCGAGACTTTAGCTGGGGTCGTTGGCTAGAGCTCCTACACACAACCTTTCCTATGTGGGATGGGCTTCCTCAAAATGTGGTGGCTGGCTTCCAAGGGTGAATGTCCTAAGAGAGGGCTGGGCAGAAGCCATGCCACCTTTTCTGATCACTCTTGGAAGTCTTATGGCCTCACTTCTGCGGGACTGAGGCAGTCACAGAACTTCACCCAGGTTCAGGTTAAGGGGACATAGATTCTACATCTTGGTGGGACATGACAAGGTTCGGGGGTGGGGAAGTGAATAAAAGGTTGCTGTCACGATTTTGGAAAGTACAATCTTTCTTAATGATGCAGCCATTGGAAGGATACAGCCAATTGAAATTTACTGACATGAAAGGACATTCCAATGACAGTGAATGCTGAGCTGAGAAAAGAGCAAATGTGATGCCATCCAGTAGAAATAACCCTGGCACATAACAGACACTCAATAAACGTTTGTTGAATAAATCTTGGTATAGAAATGGATTATGTTTTACGTTTGTGTCTACATTAAAAATAGTCTAAGAGAAACTACCAAAACATGAACATTGGTCTTATTTCTGTGTTGGAATTATATTTCAACTTTTTTGAGATAATATGTTCATAATATTCTTATAATGAATGCTCACAGAAAATTCAAAGGTCTTTCAAAATGAACCTCAGAGGACAATAATCTGAGTTGTCACAAAGGTTGACCTAATTCTTTTTTTTTAGATAATTGAAAGCTAATTAGAATGTTCCTTGGCAAAGCACTTTTTACTTTTTCTACTTGTTAGAAGAATTTATTGTTTAGCGATCTATAAGCATTTAATTGATATAAAGTATTTAAGGTATTTAAGGGATATAAAAGTAAGAACTTTCTTTTTGTTTATGATAACAAAAGAGGACCAGCAACATAAAACACATTTTTAAAAAGTAACATATCTCATTAAAATAAATACAACTTGTCTCCAAATTAGCCCTGGATAAAAATAATAATAAATTCACATTTTATTTTATTTTTTATTTTTTAAAGATTTTATTTATTTTGGGGTGCCCCGGTGGCTCCGTTGGTTGGGCATCTCGGCTCAGGTCATGATCCCAGGGTCTGGGACTGAGCCCTGCATCGGGCTCCCTGCTCAGTGGGGAGCCTGCCTCTCCCTCTGCTCCTCCCTCCTGCTCAAGGTCTCTCTCTCTCTCTCTAATAAATAATTCAAACAATAACTTGTTTTATTATTTTTTTAAAGATTTTATTTATGTATTTGACAGAGAGAGTCACAAGTAGGCAGAGAGGCAGGCAGAGAGAGAGGAGGAAGCAGGCTCCCTGCTGAGCAGAGAGCCCGATGCGGGCCTGGATCCCAGGACCCTGAGATCATGACCTGAGCTGAAGGCAGAGGCTTTAACCCACTGAGCCACCTAGGTGCCCTAAACAATAACTTCTTTTAATAAATTCACATTTTAATCACTGAAGTAGTAAGAGGTAGTTCAATGGGGGCCAGGATATCAGAAAAGAAAAACTGCAGTGTGCATGTAACATTACATATCACTGCCTTTCCCCCATTCGTATTTTTAAAAGTATGTGAAAATACTACTTATCTTCAGAGGGAAATTGCCAACCTCTCATATAACAAGTACTTGGAAAGCACTGTTTAACCAGGATGTCAGGAATGATAGATACATGGGCAAATGTGAATGTAGAACTTCCTCTTAGAGTAAGAGAGCAATAGTCAGGGTGTTGGACGAAGCTGGAGGAAACAAACGGTCCTGATATAATGAGACTCATTGGTGTGACACTGGAAGGAAAATATGGTTTTAACCAAACTCATAAACTGGTTTAATGGTAATCAGCTTTTAGTAAGCTTTGTCATGCCTATATTCAATTTTAGTCATTTCCTTTGACTTGAACCCAAACGAAACCTCGAATACTTTCTGCTAGAGCCCTTACTTCAACTCTTGAAAAGTCACCCCTCTTTTTTTTTTTTAAAGATTGTATTTATTTGACAGAGAGAAACACAGCGAGAGAGGGAACACAAGCAGGGGGAGTGAGAGAGGGAGAAGCAGGCCTCCCGCGGTGCAGGGAGCCCGATGTGGGACTCGATCCTGGGACTCTGGGATCATGACCTGAGCCGAAGACAGTTGCTTAACCAACTGAGCCACCCAGGCGCCCCAGGAGTTGGACTCTTAAGCTGCTGAGCCACCTGGCGCCCTGAGAAGTCACCCCTCTAAAAGAAGACATGGATGAACTCAGCCCCAATTCTCAAGGAAAAAAAAGAAGTTTCACTGTCAGCTCTTAATGACAAAATCATTAACACCTGGGTAAACACAGTTCTTCTGGAAGCTAGGGCCTCCTGTCCTCTTCTTGGGCATGGAACCCTTGTTCACTGGCATCACGTGCATGTGCATGTGTGTAAATGTACACTGTATTCATCCAGAGTTAATCGTTCAGTTGTAAATTTAATTTCTCCCAAGCTGGTACTCTATGATGGGACATGCACCATAGGAATGTTGAACAGCAACTTCCAGCTTTCCTGGAAGACCAGAACATTCTCCACAAAAGAGTAAGTGCACATTATCTTTCTAAAAAGCTCCCCCCCCGCAGTTTGTGAGTTAGCTGCTTTAATAAATGTTCACTGTAGAACATTTGGATAGTATGTCAACTAACCAGAAGTTAAATAAAAACTTGAAACATAAAAAACAGAAAATTTGGATATTAAATAAAAAACTAAGAAAATAATTACCTATAATTCAAAACCAAAGTGCTAACCACTATTGAGTTTGCTATCCATATTGACAGGTCAGTAAGTAAGTAGGTAAGCAGTCAGACAGATGGAGAGAAAGATAGACATAACATTCAACTCTTGGAATTTACACAGGATATGTATACATTTTCATATCGTGTCTTTTTAAAAGTGTCACGACTTTTCATGTTTAACAACTTCATTGAGATATAACTTACGTATCATAAAATGTATCCATTTTAAATGACCTTTAGTGAATTTACCCATTTCTGCAACCACTACCGAAAGTCAGTTTGAGAACATTTCCATCAGCCAAGTAAGACTCCTGTTCTTGTTGGCGGTTTATTCCTGTTCCTATCCTCAGGCCTGGGCAACTCCTCCCTGTTTCTGTAGATTTGTCTTTTCCGGACACTTGATATCGATGGAGTCATAGAATACATGGGCTTCTGTGTGTGGCTTCTTTCACTAAATAAATTTTGAGCACCAGCCCTGTAGTAACACGGCTCGTCACTCCATTGGTTTTTATTGCTGAACGGTACGTGTAGCTGTTTACCAAACCCAGCATAGAAGCACTCAGGTTTAATCACTTCTCTGGGGCTTCCTTTCTTTATGAAGTCTTTTGTGTCATGGAAAATTCATAATAAATATACACGGTTCTCCTGTTAGTCTTTTGTTCCCGAGGCCCCAGCTAATGAACATAGAAGGGTAGAAGAAAAACATCTTTTTCCTCTCCTCCAAGAACATTTATGTTTGGTTGATATTTATCAAGTGACTATGATGTGCCAGTCCACTGTCCTAGGTGATGATTTCCCTTTAACGTATGGGAAGGCAGCATTGCCCCTGCTTTCCAGGGGTTATGGTCTATTTGGGAAGAAAAAACACTCAAACTTGAGGGAATAATAAAGCGAGTAAGAACTCTGGAGCAGACGGTACAAGCGGCATATGGCATAGAGTACAAAATCTAACTTCTGTGTTTTTGTGAGAACCCACTTGGACTCCAGAGTTGGTGAAAAGATTATTACTATTTTTGAAAAAGATTTTATTTATTTATTTGACAGAGAGAAACACAGCCAGAGAGGGAACACAAGCAGGGGGAGTGAGAGAGGGAGAAGCTGGCTTCCTGCCAAGCAAAACTGGGATTCCGGGATCATGACCTGAGGTGAAGGTTGATGCTTTAGTGACTGAGCCACCCAGGTGCTCCAAGATTATTATTTTTTAAAATATTTTACTTATTTATTTATTTGAGAGAGAGAGAGATGAAGAGAGCACAAGGGGAGGAGCAGAGGAAGAAGGACAAGCAGACTTCACACTGAGTGTAGAGCCCCATGTGGGGCTCGATCGCATGATCCTGAGCTCATGACCTGAGCTGACACCAGGAACCGGATGCCTAATCTACTGAACCACCCAGGCACCCTGGTAAAATGGTGATTTTAAGCTGAAGACATTTGAGATTCAACAGGTGAAGAAGGGAGTCTTCTCAGAGCTTTCCTTATCTGACTAAAGGCAGAACCTTCAGGGAAATGAGGATGGCCATGAATTCCCTCTTCGGCATGGCTTCTCCTCCCAGGAGAGAGACCATGAGTAACCCTACCAGGAATCCCGTCTCCGGGGGAGTTGCCTGGTCACGGAGTAGACGGCAAGACTACTGGTACCCACACAAGCAAACATGATCATAAATGCTTTTTCTCATCTGTTCTCCTAAAAGCCCATTTGGCTTTCCTAAAGAAACCCTCCCACAGAAGTCTTTTCTCCCCACTCCATTTCCCTTAAGTAAGGTATGTAAACCCCAAATTCTAACCACCCCTGCAAGTTACTTGTCCCCGAGCCCTGAGCTGTGTCTGCGCACTCCACACCTCAACTAACCCATCTGCCTGTTATCACTTTTAGCACGCAGGCCCTCAATTCCTCCACGGAAGAGGGCCCTGGGCACTCCGACGGGAGAGCTACAGCTCCCCGTGACTTCTGATCATCGGGAGTACAGCCGCTCTGATGGGGATGGGCTGAATGTGGAGGGAAAAATACCGCCCCCGCCTCCCCGTGTTCAAAAACTGAGTATGCAGAAAGAATGTAAAGTATCTCACTAGTAATTTTAAAAATATTGACTAGATGTTGAAATGTTAACAACTTGGATTTGTGGTGAAAGAAAAGATATCCTTAGAATCCATTTTATTTATGTATTTATTTTTAAATTAATTAATAACTTTTACATTTTGCCACCCGAGAAATCTGAATTACATACGTGTGTGGCACTGTATTTCTATTGGACAGTGCTGCTCTAGACCAGGGAGGGCCTGGCAAGCTAGGGTAGGACATGTCCAGAAATCACAACAATTTCACCCAGACAGAAGGCTGAGCTTTGTCCTCAGTGGACCCAAGCATTGTTCTGAAAATGTTTTTTTGTGAAGTCATTACTAGAACAGTTCTCACCTACCTTTACTTTCTTATCTGTTTACTACACCGCCATCCATTTCAAGAAACAGGGTGCAGGGACACCCACAGGGTTCCCAACACCATTTATCCTGTTTGTAAAAGAACTGGGAGGTTGGAGACTCCATCTCCTGCAGAAATCTACCAGGTGGCTTTGCTTTTCAGTTATAAAAATCTGCTACTTCCTCCAAGAAACAGAAACAATGGATTAATGGTGCTACTCCCAGGGGAAGAAAATGCTGACTTTCTTCTACAAAGGGACACCACTGCCAGCTCTTAATGGTTCTTTCCTGATCCTTCCAAGCATCAGCATTCAAAGGACCGGATCCCAGACTGCCTCAGGGGACATTCCCTAAACTCCAATTACGAGTCCCAACAAAACCAAAAGAAACACTAAGAGAAACCAAAAGAAGCTAGGAGCCCTGGAATTGGGGGATGAGAACTGCCTCTCTTTAGCGGGAGCTTTCAAAATAAGGAGACCGGGAGAGTGAGGGAGATGATTTGTGCAGGACTGCTTGTGTCCATTCATCACTGATGATTCTTTCTTCCCCATAAAAAGTCCACTTTGAGTCTAATAAAAGAGAAGAGCCCAAACATCTTTACTGATGATTCGGTGTATCTGTCGTGGGGGCACCCACATCCCAGTCGTAAAACCCAAAATGTCTCCAGACTTTGCTCCATTTCCCTGGAAGGCAGAATTGCCTTCTTCCTCCTCTGGAGATGCACTGATGCAATCCCTTAAGATAGAGCATTTATAGAAACATGGACCTCAAAGTATTGATGTGGGTTTTCCCGATTGTTTCTTACTGCTAAGTGCTATCGCGCATATCTTCGATATGTGTCTTTCTAAAATCTTTCTGACGGGTGGGACAGTGATGGAGAGAACGCATTTTCCACTGAGCCATGACCCTCTCAGGCAGGCTGAGGTCCCAGCCTGTTCGGTCACACGAGTGACCAGGAAACGGTCATAACACTGATTTGTGTGCACCCTCGAATGAAAGAAAATGCAAACAACGATCCATCTTGGTTTTTCTAAAACAGATCTCACTCAAATACACAGCTTCTGTCTTGACAAGCAAACGGTTCTGGGAGGAGCGTGCCCATTTACTAGTAAGGTACGCTGAATGTATCGGAGTGTGCTATTTCCAGTGGGGAACTAAAAGTGATTCAGAAAGAGTGCTGGGGTGCCATTCAATAGCGAGGGGGTTGACATCCTCGCTGTCCCCACTTCCTATTTCTACCGTCATATATCCGTTGAAGGGGATCCGAAGGTGCTATCCCCAAATATGCCACTTTGGCATAAACATTATTTTGATCTGAAGACAACTGACAGACAGGAAAAGCAGACAGAGAAAAAGCTCTCTACCCTCCTCTATCTGCCTAAAGGCAGGGCATACATTTCCCTGTACAAAGGGGATTCCCCCTCCCACTTTCCTGTATCAGAAGGAGGGGACAACGGTTATCACCAGAGACACTAGCTGAAATCTGCCTGAAAAAGCTTACTGAAATAATCCTCATCCTCCATTAGTTTCCCCCATATATTTGCTATCTCACAATCTACTGCCCTTGGAAGCCTGAAACCCTTTTCCATTGTCTTGTCACTTCTCCACAAATTTATAGCTTTTTTTTTTTTGAAAAACAAAGTTTTATTTATTTATTTGAGAGAGGGAGAAGGAGAGAAGCCAACTCCCCACTGAGCGGGTAGCCCGGGAAGAGGCTGAGCTTAGGACACTGAGGTCCAGACCTGAGCCAAAATCAAGAGTCAGACACTTAATCAAACTGAGCCACTCAGGTGCCCCAATTTATAGCCTTTTGCTAAAAAAAAACGTATTAAGCCTCTTTGGGGTTTTCACTTCATTTCTGTGAGACACCCCCCCCCGCTATATGCATATTAAATAAACTTTTTTTCTTCTCAGTCTGTCTTCTGTCTCTTTATTTTGCAGGGTCCAGTCACTGAACCTAAGAGGGTAGAGGACGATGTCTCCCATGTGGACGTGAAACAGACCAACGGACAGGTCATGCTGATGCTGTGCAAGAATGCAGCCCTGCGATCTCCTGTCTAGAAACAACGTCACTGGTTTTAAGCATCACCGAGTAACGAAATCCCTGGAGAGTCCTCCCCCTAGCCGGCTCCGTTGCAAACTGAAGGCTGAAGCTTGGAGCTTGGCCCCCATGACTTAAACTTGGAGGCTCACATTGGACTTGTCCTTTGTTTTCTGCAGCCCTGTTTTGATAGGTGTGGCTTGTCTTTCCCCAGAGCAGTCACCTTGTCCCTTCCTCCTGAAGAATTATGGTGTACTTCTTGGCATGCCACACTCAGTCTGTGTGAGGCAAAAGAAATTTCTGGACATGACGGAGTCTCTAAGTCCAATGACCACAAATGTACCCTTTGAATATGTTAAAGAACAGCCAGGTTCCTTTTATCTCACATCAGGCAGTTTCTAGAGAGACACCTGTATGTAGATTAGGTAAAGTGCAGTTGAAAGATAAATTTATCCTAGGATGTAGTGAAAAGTGTGATAATGTTCCTTATGCTTAACATAGTTTATATCTCATGGGCTGTGGAAAATATGAGTATAGGAAATGAGGTGAAAATAAATTTAAAAAAATTTTTTAAAGACTCCATTTATGCATTTGACAGAGAGACACATAGTGAGAGAGGGAACACAAGCAGGGGGAGTGAGAGAGGGAGAAGCAGGCTTCCTGCCGAGCAGGGAGCCCGATGTGGGACTCGATCCCGGGTCTCCGGGATCATGACCTGAGCCGAAGGCAGACGCTTGACGACTGAGCCACATGCCCCTGAAAAGAAATTTTTAACAAGTTCTTTATATTTAGGAAAGTGGGATTTCAAATAACAGATTAAGGGAGGAAGCTTTGAGCTCTCTTAGGAGAGAAGTGGATTTGCCTTGGAGGGATAGAATTTAAAGAGAATCAATATTTTTTGACTAAACGATCAGGGGAAAAAAAACCCCAACAATCCAGGCCACTGTAACTCCGTGATAATGTGAAGTCCGCACATGCAACGGTAATGTGGGAAAAAGGAATTTGTAGACTGTAGCATAATTTTTTTAATGCCATCTCCGAACAAACTGCTGTGAAATGACAAAGACAAGAAATCATTTCTTTAGACAACGGAAGAGTGGCTTGCAAGCCCGAACACAAACCACTGAGAACACAGTACTGGAAATTCCTTTCTTTCTTTCTTTTTTTTTTTAAACGTAAAATCCAGAACAGGCAGACCATTAAGCTGGAAAAAGAAATTACTATAACCTCGCAGGCAAGAAGAAAAGCAAATACTCACTCTAAAGCAGCCACTGTTGATGCAAAAGCAAAGGTTAGAGCAACAAGGCTACTTTCTAACAAAGTGTGAATCCCATTAGTGCCGAAGTGTAGCCCTCCTTAGTCCTTCCATCTCAGCCAGTACAGAGTCAGGATTTTACTCCCATCTGCAGCTCAAGGCTGGTAAATAGGACCCACGGAGACGTGCACAAATGGTGAAGCCATTCAAAAGGCGTCTTCGTCTTGGTGTAAGACGCTGACATACGAACAATAGGCCCAAGCCTGCCCAACACCCCTTTAGCATTGCTTAGGTGGACAAAATAGGGAGCTGGCCTCCCCCAGTTTCCCAGCCTCCCCTGCAGTCCCCATTGTCTCTTCCCGAGCACACAATGATGCCATGTCACGTTTGGTACATTACAAACGGAGCACTTGGAAAAGTTTCTTTGGGGAGTAGTTCAGAATTGAAACTGTTCCATTTAAAGAAGAAGGGGAAAGTGGAGGAGATGCGGCAGCAGCTGAAAAAGTAAAACATCTGGAAGTTATCAGTGACTCACTTATTCGTGTGCCCAATACCCAAGTGATGGACTAGCTTTAACACTGTAGTCCAACGGACACGGATTGTTCATTACAGCAGCTCATCTGCAAGGGTCTGTAACCTAAATCCTTGCATTTGTTTGTTTGTTTATTTTCTGTACCAAGATCTGTCTGGTGTGTCTCCTAGGCCGGATTATGCCATGAGCAGAACCAAATAAGATCACAAAATGAAGTTACCTATTCCCGTGAAGAGAAATTCGATGCAGGAAAAGCTCATACTCTCGCAAAGATTTTCAACATGGTTGCAATCAAGTCATTTTCCAATTGTATAAGTAAATAACATTGACCACATGAAATATTCTGCCACAAGTACATAGTTGCTATGATTTCTTCTAAAGGTGTAAAGCTAAGTGTTCAAATTTGCAATTATTGAAGTTGGGTTTTGGCACCGCTATGTGTTCAACACAGAGAGCATTTCTATCTCAGAGAAAAACTTTCTGATTCCCAACTGCACAAAGCTGTACCAACTTGCCAAGAATGAGGAAATTGAAAAAAAAATCGACTGGAAATAACATTTGGTTGTTCATACTAGCATTGAAGACAACTGTGGTTTAGAAATTTCCCCTCTTTTAATTACAGCAGGTAAACTATTTTGCCAACTCTCTTGGGCAGCTCAATTTTCATCCTAGCCGACTGCCTGAAAATGAAGCTGTCAAGAATCCTAAGCTGAAATTGTTTTTCTGAAAAGAATGTTTATTATGGTGTGCCTCCAAAAGTTGTGGTGAATCTGTTCAGAAAGATACATCTTCTTCAAACCGTGTTCAATGCAGTTTTATTATTTGAAGTGAAGATGAGCCATTTGAAAAGTTCTTTGAAATGATTTTGATCATATATGCCCCGAGAATTATTTTAGTTATCTTGCTTATTTATCTTTAAGTGTACACTGTTTTCAGAACCTCTGAGCCGAGTAAATACCACTGTGTTTTTTGAAGGCAAACTCAAGTTTGCACCGATACAAATTTTTTTACCAACATTCATGTAACCACGAGGAAATTTTGTTGATAGTTATCAAAAATTCTATTGGACAGCTTATTCATCTAGTGTTTTTGTTAAGTAAACTCTACCCCAACATGAGGCTCAAACTCATGACCCCAACATCAAGAGTCATATGCTTCACCAACTGAGCCTGCCAGGTACCCCTAATGGACAGCTTACTCTTTTCTGCAATTAATGAATGTTAGAGACTGAAAGTTTTTGCCTCCCACAAATTCATTTCACATATTGAAGCCTTAATCCCTAACATGACTGTATTTGGAGATAGGGCCTTTATGAAGGTCATTAAGTTTGAATGAGGTCGTAGGACAGGGGGCTGACCCAAAAGGGTTAGTGTCCTTATAAGAAGAGACACGGGAAAGCTCTCTCTCCCTCTCTTTCCCTCTCCCTGCCCCATAGGCAAGCACTGAGGGAAAACCTTGCAAGGCCACACTGAGAAGGTAGAAGTCTGCAAGTGAGGAAGGAAGGCTTCACCAGAAACCAAGTTGGCTGACGCCTCAATCTCAATCTTGGCCTTCCTAACTTCCAGAACTCTGAGAAAGTAAATTTCTGTTGTTTAAGTCACACAGCCTGTAGTATTGGTTCTGGCGGCGCAAGCTGACTAATACGACGAACAACACAACACTTAGCAGTACAAATATATTTTAGTTGGAAACATCACTACGGCGGGATTCCTGGAGCAAGCAGAAAGTATACTGGGATTCAGGAGGAAAAAGTAACCAAAAAGCACATCATCAGCACCTTTAGCCTTTAAGTATTATCATTATCTCTTGCTGAAATGGTACGGGTTGCAATATCCACACAATTAATTGTGATATTCAGCTACCACTCCGTGCTCGATAAGCAACAGCAAAACATAAGGACAGAGTCATGAGTTCATTATTATCTACAGTCTGTTTTTTAGCCACCAGAGCCAACGTTTAATATGTCTTTTTTGCAACACAAAATAAAGATGATGGACAATTCACAAAATAAAATAAGATGTGGTCTAAGGATTTTAGAGGTTCTTTGAAGACTCTCTTCCAATACAGTTTTCTCATTTTAAAAATAAGACCAAAATGTGGAAACAAGCTAAATGAACAGACTACTGATATATACAACACGATGAATATCGAAAACGTTATTTTAAGTGCCCATATATTGTATGATCCCATTGATAGGAAATGTCCACAAAAGGCAAATCCACAGACACAGAAAGTAGATCAGCGGTTGCCAGGGACTGAATACTGGAACACAGAGTAATTACCAGTGGGCAAGCGGGATCTATGTTTTAAGGTTTTTTTGTTTTGTTTTTTAGAAAGGGAGGGGGCAGAGGAAGAGGGAGAGAGAATCTTAAAAGCAGGCTTCACATACAGCATGGAGCCCAATGCGGGGCTCAATCTCATGATCCCGGGATCACGACCTGAGCCGAAATCAAGAGTTGAACGCTCCACCAAGAGATCCTCCCAGGCGTCCCAAATGGGATCTTTATGGGTGATGAAAATGTTTTAAAATTGGACTGTGATGAGGGCTGCACAACTCTGTAAATTTCCTAAACTTATTGAATTATACACCTAAAATTAGTTAATTTTATGATATGTAAATTATATCTCAATAAAGCTGTTTTGTAAAAAAAAACAAAAAACGAAGACATAGGGGCTTTGAAATGCTGAGAAACATACCCATAGCACCCCATTTAGCCTCGATGAAACCCAAGCCAAACTTTCAAACTTTGGTTAGGTTTGGCAGCATCATGAGGTCAAAACCTCAGAAGACTCAGATCTTCATTTAGATTTGTCAAAACTTTAGACAGATTTGGAGCTGGTCTACTAATATGCGTTTTTTTTAACTTTCCACTTTCAACCTGAAACTGAGTAAAGGGGAAAAAACACAGTAGGTGGTTTCGCTAACTTGGCCTTTGAGTTTTCACTGATAAATTCTGGCCTATGTAAGATCATTTTTTTTTCTAAATTACGGTAAACACTTTCTTTTACGTATGGCAGATTGAGATGAACGTGTCCTGTTAGGTTACTGATAGAGATAGATGACCATTTTTATAAATTACATACTGTACATTCTTCTAAGATTCCAAGCTCTGAATAATCTGTGGAGTGCCTAGGGTTCTCAAATAACCACGCTCTTACCTCCTTCCGGTATAGCACACGTGCTGCACCCCACACTGATTTTTACCTTTAAACCTTGGCTCACCCTCCTGCCTTGAAAAATTTAAACACCTCCTCCCCACCTCACTTTCCTCCTCCTTTCTGGGGTAACTCTTCCTGCTCCTCTTTCCCACCAATAACTTCACTTTTCTTCCTCTTGGCGCGCTGAGCACCCCACCTCTGGGAACTTCTCTCTCTAGCTGTACTACTCACATTAGACTATGATTACATACGGGGCCGTCTCTGTCTCTAGACTGGAAAGCACAAGGATAATAGGGTCTTACACACATATGCATCCTTAGGGCCCAGGACAGAGCTTAACACACAGGGTAGGAAGGAAGAAGAGAGTACAAGAAGGAAAGGGAACGGTAGAGAAAGAAAGGGAAGGAAGGGGGAAAGGGGGAAAGGAGGAAGGGAGGGAGGAAAGACAGACTGTTAAGAGTTAATATATAAATAGTTAATGGTGACTGCTATCTTTGGAATTCCCCCCACTAGAGCACTTAATTTGTTTTTGCACAGTTTAGCTCACTAAGCAGAAAACAAGAGAATATCAGGGCATTGCAACCTTTCTGGCTCAGCCTTTTCCCCTGTCATGACCCTGATGAGCCTCAAACCACTGTTGCCCTTCACCTTGGAACCACTTCTCCTGTTCCTGAAGGGAAGAGACTAATGACCGAGAGGGACAGTCCCATCAGAAGGGAGTCTATGTCCCCAAAGATTCTGCCTGTCTGCTTACCCCGAAAATGTTTCCGCATCTTCCCAATTTATACAACAGAAGAACTCTGAAGTTTGGGGCAGGGAGAGAGATGTCTGGGTACTGGAGGCTATGAGGGTGGCAGGGAAAGTGAACTTTGGATTCTGTAGGCACATCCTCATATAGACCAATTTCCACAGCTCCTAAGGGACAACCCGGTCAGTGGGGTGGGCAGCCCTGATCAGCATCGTAGCGGTAATGGTACCAGAATGCCTGCTACAGATTATGTAGAGGTTTCACATATCTGACCTCACTGGATCACCTAGAATAAATGTAATTTTTGGCACAATTTGTTCTCATTTTCAAGATGAAGACACAGATTCCGGTAGGAGATGCAACCTGTCCAAAGTAACAGTAACACTAACAGATAGATAGTAACAGTGAGTGATACACAGAGCCCTATTTTCCCAGACACCTGCTCCCCCTCCCACTTTCCTTCAGATCATCTCCATTGTCTCCTTTCTGTGAGGCCTTCCCCGACCTCGTTATATAAAACCGCAGCCTCCTCCAAACTCCTTCCTTTTAAAATTTTTCTTCATTGCACTTACCACCTTATTTATTTATTTGTTTAATTTGAGAGAGAGAGAGCGTGCACGAGCAGGGAGGAGGGGCAGAGGGAGAAGGAGAAGCAGGCTCTCCACTGGGCAAGGACCCTGGGATCGTGACCTGAGCCAAAGGCAGACGCTTAACGACTGAGCCACCCAGGTGCCCCCATATGCCACTTGTTGATTATATTCTACTTTCTGGCTTTCACCAATTTCAGTTGTTAAATTTAAGTGTCTTACAAAAGTTCACTAAAGCCAATAGTGCCTTGGGAATATTAAAATTTGCAGGAAATAGCACAAAAATAATTGTCAAAGTTTGTTATAATCCATCAAATCCAGATTTTTTCCTTTTCTGCCAATTAGAAATGTGATATACTTAATGTAACTGAAATAAATAGTCCCCTATATATATAGGTATTATATATTAAGAACTATTGACATTGAAAAGTGATGTACTTATGTAGCTCTAATTATCTATTTTATTTTTATTTTTTAAAAATATTTTATTTATTTGACAGAGAGAGAAAAGAGCACGAGCAGGGGGAGAAGAAGGCATCGGGAGAGAGAGAAACAGGCCTTCCACTGAGCTGGGAGCCCGATGCAGGGCTTGATCCCAAGAATCGTGACCTGAGCCGAAGGCAGATGCTTAACTGACCCACCCAGGCACCCCTGTATTCCTAGTTTAGGCACAGTGATTAGGCACTCCGTGCCTGGGCTGAATATAAGAGCCCTCTGAGAGTAGAAACAGTTGTCTCACAACTTCTGCCAAATGTGTCAGCTTCAAAAGTGTGTTTTCTTGGAATGATTCCCATTAAGAATGTCATAAGACCAAGAAAATTCGCCATCACAGAGCCTCTGAGATGTTCTCTATGAAGATACCTGTGTAACTTATGTGACCGCGGGCCCGCTGCGTGTACACATCTGGGATAATTCACTTTGAGAAACCTGGCTAAAAGCGATTTCTTAAAATTCCTTTATTATGTCCTACACCAAATACCCCAACCATCCTCACGTTTGAGCGAAGAAGGTGGGGGGAGTCAGAGGGAGAAGAAAAGAGGAAAGGAGGACAACTTAAAATAAGACAAGTCTTGCTCATAATGATTTCTTCTTTCCCTTTGGTGCATTCAAATAGTTCTTTTGGAGGGCTCCTGGCTGGCTCTGGGAGTGTGTGTGTGGGAGCAAGAGTGTGTGACTCCTGATCTCGGGGTTGTGAGTTCCAGCCCCACGTTGGGTATAGAGATTACTTAAAAATAAAGCCCTTAAAAAAAAATTCGTTCCTTTTCTTTAAATCAATACATAAAGACTAATGCCAGTTTTATTTCATCTCTGAGGTGTGATGAATGGCAATGAGATTTATCCTACTATAAATCACTAAAACAAATCTATGGCCAAAACATCTCTTAAATACATTTTGGAGAGCTGTTATAATATATCATTTTTGTTGATAGACTAGTTTCACCAAAAGCATATGGTGCTAGTTTCACAGGCAAAGAAGACGTAAATGGACTTCTTTAAAACTGGAGCCGCGTGAAATATTTAGCCCATCCCCTCCCTATCTCTGCCCTGCATCTTGTCCAGTAGGCACAGTAACCTTCCCATCAGCCACGTCGCTTTTTAAAGTGCTCACAAAGTCTCTCCTCTTTCTGCTGTAGTTCTTCTACTTAACTGTGACATTTACAAAGTACATTTAGCTCTAGGCTTCACCTATTATGTCATTTGCAGGTCAACATTTTTCTTGTGAAATTTTTTTCTACAGAAAAACGCCATTCAGTGAGAACCCAGGGACTTACAAGTTGCTACCCTGTGTGGTGGCTGTTAGCAAGGCATCCAAGAAAATGACCAAAATGGTCTCCTGCCGCTGCCATCACCAGCAGCCCGGCTTTCCTAGCCTTTATGAGCCTCCAGATCCTTCCAACCATTGTAATTTGGTTTTGTGAAGCCTGCAAAACTCCACGAAGCTGATGTAGCATGTGACTATCAGTCAAAGTTACGACAGAATCCAAATGTCACGGTACCAACAAATATTGCAAAAAAAAGGAGATGAGTTGAGAAATAATGAACTCAAAGAATGAAAGGAAGGAAGAACAGAAAGATTATAGTCACCTAGCCTCCTTTCCTTTACGATTTTTTGTTTTGATTCTTGAAACATTGTTAAATTTGATTTGCTAAATCTTGTTAAGCATTAGATGGATGTTGGATAAGCTTTAACAGGAAATTTGAGGCTTTATTACATCCCTTTGTTCCTACGAAGCCAATGAAAGTTTCATAACACTCTGGGGTGATCTTTTGCATCTTGAAAATTAAGGCAGCTATGAAAACTGTTTTGAGGCAAGGAAACTTGATTTCTCCCAGGCAGTATGATAGCAGGTTTGCTCGAAGAAATCTGTACTACCCTTGCTAAGAGCACTGCGTTAGGTATGACCACAAAAAAAGGATGGTAGTACGTGATTACAAGAAACTTAGAATCCACTAGATAAAACAGGGCGGGCACAAAGTTACAGATAAATGGGTAGTTCTCCTTTCTGGTAAACCTAATATTTGCAACTTTGATTTTCAAGGAATGGTACAATAAGGGACCGACGATTTTAGAACCCTTCTGAATGTGTTGGCCAGAGTACATTATATGGTAGATAAAAGCTCGGGAAAGTGGGATATTGCCACCTAGCTCAATAAACATTGTCAATACCACATAAAAGAAGCTTTGTAGAGCTGAAAGGGATTATCTTCACACCCTTTAATTTTATGGAAGATAGCGGAGTTTCAGGAGTTTTGTAAAGAAGCCAGTGTGTTGTGCTGGAGAGATCCTGGGCTTTGAGGTCTTAGAATTGCCACGTTGTCGTGTGTGATCTTGGGTGGGTCCTTTGACATCTCTGAAGCCCAGTTTCCTCTGCCGTGACTTGGGAACAAAAAGCCCTATTCCATAGATATTACTGAAAAGACAAAATGAGGTGGTGTGCCTCTTTCAGCCTACCTGGCACATGGGAAAAGCCCAGGAAGCATTGGTTCCTTTAATCTTAGCCCTAACCGACATTAATACTTATTGAGGGCATCTCGGCCACTGCGCTGGGCATCTCTGTTCTTCATCTCGTTTAATTTTTACCACAGCTCCATGTAGGTGGTACTCTTCATCTCCCCATTTTGCCAACGAGGAGACTGAGACCTAGAAAGGTAGAGTACCTTGCTCAAGAACACATTCCTACTGAGCAGTGGAGCTAAGATTTCCCTCCACCTCCTGCTGCATCCACTCACTAGCCAAGTACGGCCCCATCAGCTGATCTGCTAACTGGGAGGGGCTCAGTCCGTCATCCAGGGGGCAAATATTACTAAGGACTCACTGTGTTTCAGGCACTTTACGGACCGCTGGGGATGCAACGATGAGTGAAAGCAGACCGGGCCCTAGCGCTCCCAGAGCTCACAACCCAACCCAGGGGTCCCCGACTCCGGTGCTGTGGAGGGTCAGCACGTGCGCTGCAGGACGTGAGGGAGCTGCCATCGGCTGGCCGCCGGTAGCAAGGCACCCCACCCCCCGCAAATTGTGAAAACCCCAAATGTCTCCAGACATTGCCGAATGTCTTTTGGGGAGGAAATTGCCCTGAATAGGAACACTGTTCTTGTGAACACAGTATTAGGAATCTTATGCCTAAGGGCTGAGGAAAGTCCTACTCCACCCGAGGTTCTCTAAGATACCCACTCTCTCTTTAAAAAGCAAAAGGGGGGCGCCTGGGTGGCTCAGTTGGTTAAGCGACTGCCTTCGGCTCAGGTCATGATCCTGGAGACCCGGGATCGAGTCCCACATCGGGTTCCCTGCTCGGCGGGAAGCCTGCTTCTCCCTCTCTCGCTCCCCTGCTTGTGTTCCCTCTCTCGCTGTGTCTCTCTCTGTCAAATAAATAAAATCTTTAAAAAAAAAAAAAAGCAAAAGGCCCCAGTCATCTGCCATAATGCCTGACATGTAACTATCACCGCCCATGGTGAAGGTCCCCCATGGTTCTGTGGAAAGTTTTCTTGGTGGAACCATCTCTGCTCCGGAAAAGGAAGTTAGTCAAACTTTCTCTATAGAAATACATCATAGAAATATGTTTTATAGCTAACGTACCTGAAATAGGGTGTACCATAAATTACTATACTTTCAAAAACATGACAGGGATACGAAGACTTAGTGACGAATACCATCGCAGGAGCTAATTATAGCTCTCTAACTGCGTGGGGGAGGAAAGCATTGACTTTGGGGAGCCTAGAATCGAGGGTTGATGGGTTCAGCATCTCCTGGTTTATCACGGTATTTCCAAGTCACTGGTGGGATTAGCCTGGTAGGTTAACTGTTGCAATCCAGAAATTACACAACAGTCCCACATGCATGACCCTGGAGATTTCCGGACTTCTGCGATGCTCCTCTCTACACTGAGACTCAGGGACCCAGGCTCTTACAACCTTATGGCTCTGCTTTCTTTTCCTTTCTTTTCTTTTTTTTTTTTTTTTTGAAATTTTATTTATTTATTCGTTGGAGACAGAGAAAGAAAGAGAGAGAGAGAGAGAGAGAGAGAGAGAGAGAGAGAGAGAGAGAGATATCAAGACAGCAAGCACAAGCAGGGAGAACAGAAGTCAGAGACAGAAGCATGCACCCTGCTGATCAGGGAGCCCGATGTGGAACTCGATCCCAGGACCTTGGGATCATGACCTGAGCCGAAGGCAGACGTTTAACCAACTGAGCCACCCAGGTGTCCCTGTGGCTCTGCTTTCTTATAGGTATTTGGAATTTTCATCTTCAGCAGTGAAAGGGGGATGAGAGAAGGCACAGAGTGCAATTGGGGGGGTTTTACAGACCATGACCAGAATCCTGATATTCCGTCAATAAGAACTCACTAACACGACAACAGCTGCCTATAAGGGACACTGGAAAATGAAGTCCAGAGACGTGTCCAGGAGGGAAAGGAGGATTGTTTGAACATAGAGCCATACTTTGTCAATATGGTCAAAATAATTTTCATTGCCTAAGAGTCATACATTGTTTAATTTTCTGGTTTGTAAAATCAGGATATTATATACTTTATAAAGATTCTGTGAAGACTAATGAGAGATTTGTGAGTTACATTCTTCCCAAAGACTTTGTGCTATGTATGTATCTGATATCCGGAGAGTAATACACTCTGCTAATTTATAGCCCCATTATGAATAGACACATTCTTTATCCCTGGCAGACATCCTGATGTGCTCAATCCGTTATCATTCGTTAAGAAAAGGCAACTGTGCTATGCAGTACAACTTCGTGTCCCCCAGCAATGGTGTAATATTTTCTTTTGCTCTCAATGTGTGAATTATTAAAAATAAGCTAGCTACAATGTCATCATTTTTGATTATATCAAAAATGAAGGCAGAGACAGGACTGCTTCCAATCTGTGAAGTTATTTAGCATTTAATATTCCCTTTGGGAAATCAATATGGTTTGGGGGAGATTATTTATATACCACGAGTCAAGTGTGGTTTAAATAAATGCACTGTGTTCCTAGAGTTATGTGAATGAATCTTTCGATGTCAAGACCTTACTATTGAATAAAGAGATATAATCATAAGTCAGCTAATGGGAAAATGTTTAGGAGAAATTATCTGGTCATTTTACTGATGTGGATGAATACCTGAGGTTCTGTTTTCTAGTATTTATTCAAATCATAAATATGAATGCCTGGGCATTGTATGTCAAGATATTAACATTTATTCGTTATTTAAAATGTATATCCTATGAAATTAAATTTATTTCAGGGGGTGAAATGTGGGCTGGTGGTTTAGACATATATAAATAATTCATGTGTTTTAAAACCAGTTAGGTGACTAAAAGAAGTAATTAAATCATGACAAAGTAATCCCGACTCTTAAGTCGTCAGGATACATCCTTCATAATTCAGGAAACAGATCGGTTCCTTCCAAGCTTGATGGAGGTTTGGAGCAGAAGAGGATGGTTAGCTGGTCAGAAAGAAGGGAAATGAACAGAAGTCTAGGGGCTTTGAGCTAAACCCCAGACTGGTTTATTTCTCCTTAGGTCCCTTGACTCCTATCAGAGAGGAAAATCAAAGTTCCTGGGAGAAATCAGAAGAAAATACAGCAAAAAGGAGAAGAAGAGGGGCACCTGGGTGGCTAAGGGGGTTAAGCCCCTGTGTTCGGCTCAGGTCATGATCTCAGGGTCGTGGGATGGAGGCCCGCATTGGGCTCTTTGCTCGGCAGGGAGCCTGCTTCCTCTTCTCTCTGCCTGGCTCTCTGCCTAGTTGTGATCTCTGTGTGTCAAATAAATAAATAAAATATTTTTTAAAAAAGGAGAAGAACAAAAAGAAGAGGAGGAGGGGCAGGGGAAGGAGGAGGAGGAGAGGGGGAGGAAGAGGGAGGAGGAAGAGGGAGGAGGAGGAGAAAGTGCAGCTAAAGAGACTGACTTCTCCAAAGCCATCCTGAGGGTATTTGGGGAGCCAGAACCTGCAAGCGTCACTTTGAACAGAGGGCTACCACTGGCTTCCCTTTTCTGCACTTACCTATTTTTCAGACAACATGCATGCCCTGCTTTCAGTAAACATGACACAGGACCAGAGGGATAAATTCATGGGTCATTATTAAATTTACAAAGGGATTCCACACATCACCCCAACTTCCCTGTAAAATATATTTAACTACTGGCTTTTCCCTGGAGCCACTGAAGACGCTTTTCAGTTGAAGAAAACTTATTTTCACATATTTAGGCTGAACACGACCAAACTGTCAACATCTGACCATTTTGACAGGTGTAAGGGCAAGTTTTTAAGGTTAACCTTAAGCTTCAGTTTTCCAGGAACACATCCGCGGTGCAAAGCAACCTGTGTCCTGCTGATAAACCCAGCGATAAATTGGATGGGGAAACAATGGAGGAAAAGAATTCATAGTCTATTTCGAGGGAACTCAAAATCTCCACTATTCTGATTCTTCAATGTGAGTACTCAGAGAAAACTTTTAACCTAAAGACTGACATGGCCCGGAAACTGAGTGATGAAGATCAGCCAGTGGCTTCACAAAAGAAAAAGAAGTTGCTGACGCTATGTTTTCATTTGTCCGGGTGAGAAGCCGCACGTGTGCGATGAATGGTGGTGGTGGTGGGGGGTATCTCCGAGTTCCGGGTCCTTAAGATCTGGGAGAGACAGACCAGCCGGCTGCGGGCAGGTTAGGCGAGTTTTGCCCTTGCTGGCTCATTTGTCTAAGAAAGAATTTGGTGATTTGACAAGTTTCTGAAAGTGGAGGAAAATAATTGGAGTGAAGGCAGCCAGAGGCGCTTAGCAAATTCTGACCACCATCATAGTTGTCGCCCACCGAAATTTAAACTCGAGTCCGAATTTATACAAGTGGGTTCACTTACATGGTACAGAATTCACATGCTCTTGATTAACGATCACCGGGTCCTTTCTTCTGAATCCTGTACATTTTTGGATGGCATGACATTTTGGAAGCTGGAATCCTCTTGTGATAGGCTATAAGAGCCAGGGAAGACTTTTCTTATTTTGTTCTAACTTAGGATACTCATCTTTAGCTGCAACGACGATTTTGATTCAAAAGACAAACTTCAGGAAAGGAAGTGAAAAACTCAGAAAGTCTGGAGAAAGCTGGAGGAGGGGGTGTGTGTGGGATGTAGGGAGTGAGGAAGACAGTAGATTCTTCCTTTTTTTTTTAAGTGATTATTCACTTCTAAATGAGACAGCTCAATTTAACTGCCCCGAATTTATGGTTCTAACTATTGGGGAAGATTATGTGTCTGGAGTCCTCTGGGGAAAGAAGCTACCTGGCGGTTGGTCCAACGTTCATGGTCAACTGTTATTACAGGTGTGGGAACTCGTTGCTGGCGGGGAGAGAATTCCTAGGGCAGGAAATTCAGGTGGGGTTCACTGATGAGGTGGTTGGGAGGCAGCCAAGGCTCTATGCCATTGAAGGGTTTAGGTAGCTCCCGGAGCTAGTGCTCTCTGCTCCGTACTTTAGAAGAATGCAGCAACCTACCATTTGTCGGTAAAGAAATGTAGGACAAATTTTACGTGTCCACAGAATTTATTTTGCCCAGAATTTGCACTAAACTAAGAAGCAGCCAACATTTTCCTCTTTCTAGAGTAATAAGATTATACTGTATTGTATTAGTTAATAAGTTACAAAAGTACATAATCATGTAATCAATAAGTTATATAAATTAATGAGTACATTAGTTATCAGGCAACAATTATGTCTTTGCAACCAAAACCTGTGTATAGTGAAACGATCTATCTAAAAATGCACAGGTCCCTTAGAATTAGACTGGAGAAGAGGCTCTTACTGTATAAACTGGGTAACGATCAGGGTCAGTGGATGTGGTGAATACCTCGTGACTGAATTATTATTATTATTATTCTTTTTAAAGTAAGCTGTATGCCCAATGTGGGACTTGAACTGACGACCCCAAGAGCAAGGGTTGCATGCTTTTTTTTTTTTTTAAAGATTTTATTTATTTGACAGAGAGAAACACAGCCAGAGAGGGAACACAAGCAGGGGGAGTGAGAGAGGGAGAAGCAGGCTTCCCGCCGAGCAGGGAGCCCGATGTGGGACTCCATCCCGGGACTCTAGGATCATGACCTGAGCCGAAGGCAGTCGCTTAACCAACTGAGCCACCCAGGCGCCCCAAGGGTTGCATGCTTTACCGACTGAGCCAACCGGCTTCCCTGAATTATTTTTTTAACTTTTTTTAAAAAGTAAACTCTATGCCCAACATGGGGCTTGAACTCATGACTCTGAGATCAAACTTTACCTTCCAAAGTCAGCCACTGGTAGCAGTTTACTATGCAATTTTTTTCTACGTTAATATAATAATATTTTAAGTGGGATTATTGTATATATCATGTTATAATCTGCCCTCTTAATATTTTAACTGCTATATAATATTCCATTGTACAAATGTACCATACATAACACTCAGGTTAGCAGATTTGTGCCATTACTTCCTGAGGGTAAATTCCTAGAAGTAGGATTGATCGTGACTAGGACATAATTTTTTTCTGTGTGGAGGTTTTAATGCAGAAGATGAAGTACTTCCCTTGAAACTTATATTTATTTGCAATCCCACCAACCATCTGAGAGTTATTAGTTTGTTTTAAGAGTTTCCAGCCAGGCCATTCTGTATGTTCTCTTCTTTTGGCCTCTTATGTAATCCACGTAAATATCATGGAAAATTCTAACATGTTGACTTCTAATCTCCCTTCCCCCAGATGCTTTTCACATCTGGAAAGAACACAGATTCTAGTGTCAGACCATGCTCCTTGACTTTGTTCTGGAAATATCGTCCCCATAACTCTGAGAGACAGAAGCCAGCCAGGTCCCATCTCCAGGCTGACTGTCATATTCATTAAGTAGCCCTTCCCGGTGGCCCCTCCTCAGTGATGGTGCTATGGTGCCGCCTCCACACCTCCTGAGCCCTTAACCCTGGGTCGCAGGCAGCACAGAGACAGGAGCGCGTGGGCCATTTTGGTGCCCTTCTTCCCTTCTGTCAGACTCTCTATTATATTAACAAGCTATTTTCATGATGCTCTTAGAAGCCAGGATGAACAACAGTCTTCTTGTCAAGGAAAGTAACAGTCCATTGATTAGGGTTTTCTCTACTGTGTTAAGTAGAAAGCCCCCAGATAGCTTTTAAGTTAGTGAGATGCACTTCAGACCTCACCCTTGCCCCAGAATTATCTGACAAGTTTCAGATCATCCATGATCTCTTTTCAAGCCCTTGTAATGCTGGGGTGTGCGCAAGTGAGCATGAGTGGGGGGAGGGGCAGAGGGAGAGGGTGAAGCAGGCTCCCCGCTGAGCAGCGAACCCAACGTGGGACTCGATCCCAGGACCCTGGAATCATGACCTAAGCCGAAGACAGATGCTTAACCAACTGAGCCACCCAGGCTCCCCCGTTATGATTTTCTTAATTGCATTTTCTTTTTTCTAACTTACTTAATTGTAGTAGCTAGAAACAGTAAATACATATACAATAGCATACAGTATATAACACATATAACGTACAGAATGTGTGTTAATCAACTGTTGATGTTATTGGAAAGGCTTCCATTCAACATTAGGCTATTAGTAACGTTTTGGGTGAGTCAAAAGTTAGACACAGATTTTCAGCTGAGTGGGGCATCAGTGCCTCTAACCAAGAGTAAGCTGCACTGAAATTGTGGTTTTCTTCCCTTTTCTCATATTTCCCCTCTTGGACAAAAAGAGAAGGAGCAAATGTAGGATCGAACTGATGAGGCAAAGAGTCAAGATGCAGCAGAGGGGTGCACGAAGGTTCGCACTGGTCAAATGTTGAAAGTGAAGTTCCGGGGAGTTGTGGTAGCATGTTCTTATAAATGTACTTTGTAATTCTTTTCTATGCTTTGGTGACCTTGTGAATGATTTAATGGAGTGGTTCTCGACCAAGGGTGCTTTTGCCCTGTGGGGGACATCTGACAATGTTTGAAATATTTCTTTTTTTTTTAAGATTTTATTTATTGATTTGACAGAGAGATCACAAGTAGGCAGAGAGGCAGGCAGAGAGAGAGGAGGAAGCAGGCTCCCTGCTGAGCAGAGAGCCCGATATGGGCCTCCATCCCAGGACCCTGAGATCATGACCTGAGCTGAAGGCAGAGGCTTTAACCCACTAAGCAAGCCAGGCGCCCTGGAATATTTCTGATAGTCACAACTGGGGTGGGGAGTCTGACATCTAGTGAGTAGAGACAGGAACGCTGCTGAACACCCTACGATACCTAAGACAACCTCCTGTAGCAAAGAATTACTAGCCCTAAATGCCAATTGTGCTGAAGTTGAGAAGGCCAGCTTTAATGTCCTTCAAGTTCAGTTTGTAGGGTTCAAAGTTGACATTTGGACAATTATTTCAAGCGTTATCAGCCATGACAACATGGATCTTAACAAGATTCAACTCTAGCTTAGGTCCTGGGTAGAAGTCTTTATTTCTGTGTCGGAAACTTCTAGACAGGGCAGTGCTTCAGCCACATTTGAGTTCTTCCTAAGGATGGATACTAGTTGAGGAAAGAAGTTATGAAGAGGATCAATGAGAAATGTACCTTTTCTCTTCAAGGAACCCTGGATACATCTTTGGGTTCTAGAAAAAGTCATGAAAGCTTTGACTGCTTTCCTTTGTAAACTCATTCTAATTATCCAGGGGGGTGGTGGTGGTAGGGAAGATTCTTACTGAAATGAGCTCCTTTAGGCCAGGCAAAATCTTCCAACACAACATTGAAAGAATAAGAGACTGCTCTGTGATGAGGCTGTAGCTCAGCAAGTCTCCAAGTGTGGTCCTGGGAACTGGTTAGAGATATAAATTCTGAGGCCTCACCCCATACCTAACTGAATCCAAAGTTCTGGCCATGGGCTTATTGGGCTTTACCAAGTCTTCCAGGTGATGCTGATGATCCGTCCAAGTTCAAAACCATTACTGGGGAGGCTGGTGGGGCGATGGGCAAAATGGGTGAAGGGGAATGAGAGATACAGACTTCCAGTTATGGAATGAGGACGTTACGGGGCTGAGAGGTGACAACACAGGGGACACAGTCAATGATCCTGTAATGGTGGTACATGGGGACAGGTGGTAGAGATGCTTGTGAGCACAGTGTGAAGTATAGCGTTGTTCACCAACGTAACATTGTATGGCAATTACACTCAAACAACACAGACTGTTGCTTTAGCTTAAAAATAAGCAGAGAGAGAGAGAATTTCTTACAGAAGTTTTAGGTTTGGGCACCTGGGTGGCTCAGAGGTTTAAGCCTCTGCCTTAGGCTCAGGTCATGATCTCGGGGTCCTGGGATTGAGCCCCACATTGGCTCAGCAGGGAGCCTGCTTCCTCCTCTCTCTCTGCCTGCCTCTCTGCCTACCTGTGATCTCTCTCTGTCAAATAAATAAATAAAATCTTTTTTTTAAAAGATTTTATTTATTTGGCAGAGAGAAACACAGCCAGAGAGGGAACACAAGCAGAGGGAGTGAGAAAGGGAGAAGCAGGCTTCCTGCCGAGCAGGGAGCCGGATGTGGGACTCGATCCCGGGTCTCTGGGATCATGACCTGAGCCGAAGGCAGTCGCTCAACCAACTGAGCCACCCAGGCGCCCCAAATAA
The DNA here is from genome assembly GCA_004023965.1 of Spilogale gracilis. NCBI lineage: Eukaryota > Metazoa > Chordata > Mammalia > Carnivora > Mephitidae > Spilogale > Spilogale gracilis. Next base: position 36,789 of record PITA01011248.1, on the reverse strand, counting down.
AATCTTAAAAAAAAAAAAGTTTTAGATTTGTGTAATTCCAAAACAAATCGAGAGGTTCCCTTAATGGAACTGTTTACATTAAAAATATAAAATCTGGGTTGGGATTTCCACTTAGAATCTCATTTCCAGAGCAGCCTGTGATTCTCATGGCGATGCAGACTTATAGCCTACCAGTTGAGATGGTTCCAAGGTCTTGAGAGCCCAAGTGTTGAGTAAGGCGTTCGGCGGGGGGTGGGGTGACCTGACTAAAAGCCTAGCTCAGGCCAGGGGGCCACGGAGTACCCTTTCCTGATGTTCCCTGGGCAGGCTCCGTCTTGTCATGTTAACTCTTCCTCTCTCCTCTGCATTCATCTCAGTTGCAAGCTTGGGAAAAAAGTCACCCTTCACGTTGGTGTCTTCACGCCCTGTGACCATGGGATTCAGAATGCCGAGGAAAGAAAACACTCCGTGTGCAGTGACTCTTCTAGCCACGCCCTGGTTCATTCATTTCTTCCCAGGGCACCCTGGGGCTCAGAGCACTTGAAATTGTGCCCACTAGCAGCGTTCCGTCTCACGCACTCCATTGCAAGATGCTTTCTCTTTGCATTTTGAAGACTACTCTTAAAAGAAAATGACAATATAGTTCGAGGGTTAGGGAGAACCTCCCTTCACTCCTGTGCTCGGGCATGCAAACAAGGGGCAACGTTCATTGGCAGGCTAGCAGCCCGGCCCAGGGAAGAGGCATGCCTTCCCGGAGACCAGCTTCAAGCTGGGTCAAGCTGGGTCAAGTTGGGTCAAGTTGAATGGACAGGGCCCGGAAGACTCTGGATTCCAAGGGAGCCTGAAGTGATGTGGCTGTCGAGCCGGAAATCTCCACAGCTCCTAGGGCCTTCATGTCTGAGTCCAGAATTCCTCTTCCGAAGGAAGGGCCTCACATTCATCTTTGACACTTGCTGAACTTGTGTGGAACCAGCTCAGCCTCTTAAAAATCTGTGAACGATCGATTTCCGTCCATCAGATCTGGAACAGTCTAACATGGTTTTGTTTCTATCATATTCGTGCTATTGCTTATTTAACCGTAGCTCGTGCTTCCAGATAGCCATGGATAAAAGTCAGTCACATGTAACAGGCCAACAGCCGCATTTCTAATGCTTCGAACATAATGAAAAGGGAATGGAAATGAGGCCACGGCTGGTAAGGCTTGAAAAGATTTTACATCCAAGGAGCCTGCCAAAATGTTAACGTAAGGGAACAATATCATCAGACAAAGGGAAAAAAATAATAATTGCCGAAGCAATTAGTGATAATATAGAGAATACTAAGCTTTGTTTAAATAAAACAAATTCTATCTTTAAAATATGACGATTTCAAAACAGTGTTTATTATTCTAACTTTGTTCTCATCAAGACATAATATTCTCTCTCGGGTACTACTGTACCTGTGGTAAGTTTTAAAGGAATGCATTAGAAAGTTGGTCTTTTCTCCAAAACAAAGTTAGGTGTGACGAGGTGTGCTCGAGTTAAATGGGCCGTACTTGTGCCCTTGAATGGGTAAATTCCTCTGTGGTCAGAGGTGTAAGACAGCTTCCCGTAGGGTGAATTCAGGAGTCATTCGTCCGCAGGGCTGGTCCCTAATAGCTCTAACAGGTTTATATGTCTCCAACTGAGACAAATTCATATGAAGTACAATTTTCTGAGTTTCTGGCTTATCAGACCTCAAGAGATAGCGTTCTGTGCTAACGTTTCAGCAGCGTTGGTCAATCAACAAATATTTGCCACGGTCCTTCTGTGCCCCAAATACAGGCTCAGATTCCCCTCACCCAAAGTTCAAGTCCACGACATAAAGACCTCAGGGCCACACACCTCCTGAACGTACGGCACTGGCAAGAACAACAGTTGTTTTCTTGGGCAAAGGAGATCAAATCTAAAAACACACCTTTAAGAAAGCAAATTATATAAACACATGTGAATTTGAATTCTCGATCCCTTAAGTATGGATGATATGATCTGGAGATGATGAATCTTTAATAGGACACAAATGACAATTCCTTGGGGAACACAAAAATCTAAGACAAACAGGAATTAAGGGTTAAGTCGATTGTTCTCCCTCAACCAAAGCGGCCCTGAAAAGCAGCAAAAATACCTTGGCGTTCTTGGAGCTGCTGGGTTAATGAATATCAGCCCTCAACAGGGAAACTGAAAGTCAATTATTTCTTTATTTATTGAAGCAGAAAAGGAACTTCTGAGATGATTGGAGATCTAGCTCAGGAAGTAGACAGGAACAAAGGGAGGCTAGAGCCCAGCCCAAATCCTGTCTCCGAATGAAGTTTCCCAAGGAGAAACCCCACAGCAACCTCTGACACCGAGAACCCGTTACAACTGCAGAAGCTGCTGCCTCTGGAAAGTATCACTGCCTTTTTCTTGCTGGTTCCCCCCACTGCCTTATCAGGGAGGTTGTATGTCCAGGTTGAGGATCTAAAGACGGTCTTTGAGGGGTTTGCTGAAGTTGGGGCGTGGGTGGGGCGGGGGGTGGGGTGGGGGGGGAGCCTTAGGAACGGAAGGAGGTGTAATGGTGCCCTCTGCTGGGAAAACTCAGTAATGCTCCCTAGGAAGGTTTCTGTTGGGGCTGAGATCTCATTTTATTTTTTTATTTTTGGCTCAAGGATGTTTCTGGAACAAAAAGTCCTGAGAAGTACTCTGCAAAAAAGTAGTTTTTTTTGGTCACTTCCAAACCACATGAAATTAGCTTGATTCTGAGTTGACAGTGGAATTTGAAACCAGCTGTATTTCATCCTAAAATGTTAGCACCATAAACCCTTCATCAAACCTGGAGACAATTATTTTCTCACTATCTGGACAAGACCACATTTCTAGCGGCTGAATTTTTCCAGGGCGGACTTTGCTCTCCCATTTTCCTTTTGTAGAACTCCCCTCACTCAGACTTGCATAAACAAGCCTCACTCAAGAATGAAGGATGCCACCCTTGTTACCGTGCTATTAAAATCATAAAAGGAATTTGTCACAGAAAGCATACGTCACCTTTGCAACCTCAGGCTTCTTAGAAATCGGAAGGCCAAAATTAGTTTGAAAAAAGTCATCTGAGAAAGTTCGGGAAAATGGTTATTTCGTTAAAGGTACAGTTTCCTTACCTCATTTAGTAGTTCTGGATCTATGGTTGAAATATTTAAACTACCCCCAAATTAAACCAGCTAAAAATAACCAAGGGGCAGTAAAAGGAGATTGTCGACATGTGCTGTGTGCTGATAGAGCTTTTGGTAAAATGCTGGGTCATTTTCCATGGTGTCTACTAACCTATGAGAGATCAAGGAAATATTTATTTAAATAAAAGTAATGAGTAAAAGAGACAAAATACAATTGCCTCAAGGAGTCAAAAACACTTGTCTCCAGGCCAGTTTGTGTGTGTGTGTGTGTGTGTGTGTGTGTGTTTTAAAAAGTCTCATTTATTTAAGTAATCTGTGTACCCAGCGTGGGGCTCAAACTCCCAACCTCACAACCGAACTCATAATCAAGAGTCACATGCCTTCCCAACCAAGCCAGCCAGGCGCCTCCTGGCTAGTGTGATTTTTGTCTTTCTGTCGTTGCTTATTTTTAAACCCGAGTCCTGATTAGACAACAGAAATCCTGGCTTTGGTTGGTTCAGTGAATGCCTTATTTTTTTAAAAGATTTTATTTGTGTGACAGAGAGAGCACGCACAAGCAGGGGGAGCAGGAGAGGGAGAAGCAGGCTTGATGGGGGGCTTGACCCCAGGACCCCGGGGTCACGACCTGAGCCAAAGGCAGATGCCTAACCAACTGAGCCACCTGGATGCCCCCTTAGTAATTTTTAAACAAAGGGCTCCGTAAATTATATAGCCCTGCCCGTGCATGTGCTTCTTTGGCGTGTGGTTGCGAGCACTGTCAGAGTAAGAGGCTGTCTTGCTCGGAAACACAGAGCTGTCTGAGGATCGGTGCTGGTGCTGAAGGAGCTCATAATCTAAGAAAGGCGGTAAGATGTATACGGGGACAACGGAACATGGAGCTGAACTGAATAACGTGATAAAAGAGGCCCGGGTGCTCTGTAGTTCAGAGGATGATGGGAAGGTCACTTCCAGCTGGGAAAACCTGAAATGCCTCATGAATGGGGTGTCATTTGAGCTGGGACTTTCAAATGGAGTCTTTCGGACTTATTTCTCTGCAGGAAAATACAAAAACAGAGAAAATAAATAGAAGAGATTTTCCTTTTTGCCATGTGGTCCACTTTGTGGTTTGGCTCTTTCTCTTAGTCACCTTAGCTGACTTTGGTGTTTTAATCATAGGATTCCTACGCCCTTGTACTCATAAAGGGTGGTCTTCCGTAGAGAAAATAGTTGTAATTAAAAAAAAAAATCAGGGGACGGGCTCAACTTGTGTGCCACTCAGCAAGCTTGGAGATGTCAGAGGAAACCAATGGGGGGCTTCGTTTGTTAAGGGGTTGTTCCCTTAGGTTGTGGCCTCGTGGCTATGAGACAATGGGGGCGAGCTCAGAAGATGTGGCACCGAGTAAGTGATTTGGGGAACACTGCCCTCCCCTTCACCCTTACACCCCCACCCTCCAAGGGAATACAACAGTATTTTCTAAGATCTGATGTAAAAATTATAAATGTATTCTATCAGTAGGGATAAACCTGCATGTAGCCATTTTTTAAAAACAATAGTTTTAAAGATATATTGGCCATGTTAAATATTCAATATTAAAAGAAGAGTTATTTAAAAAAAATCTTTGTACCTTAATGGACATCACCACATGCCATGCTTAGGGTCAATATCCTTACAAAAAGAATGTATTTTTTTTAAAGATTTTATTTATTTATTTGACAGAGAGAAACACAGCCAGAGAGGGAACACAAGCAGGGGGAGTGAGAGAGGGAGAAGCAGGCTTCCCGCCGAGCAGGGAGCCCGATGTGGGACTTGATCCCAGGTCTCCGGGATCATGACCAGAGCCGAAGGCAGTCGCTTAACCAACTGAGCCACCCAGATGCCCCACAAAAAGAACGTATTGCACAAAAGATGTAATATAGCTGATGAACGTTGCAGAGAACCCAAAGATTTTTTTTTCTTTCCTGTACTGTTTCACAGTTACTCTTTTTTTTTTTTAAAGTAATCTCAATACCCAACATGGGGCTCGAGCTCATGACCTTGAAATTAAGAGTCACACACTCTACTGACTGAGCCCACCACGGCCCACCTCATAGTGACTCTTAATATGTCCTATATTTCTAGGACTTTGCCTCCTTAATTCTTTTTAAGATTTATTTATTTGAGAGAGAGACAATGAGCAGAAGGGTCAGAGGGAGAGAGAGTGTCAAGCAGACTGCATGCTGAGCGCAGAGCCTGATGCACGGCTCAATCTCATGACCTGAGCTAAAACCAAGAGTCAGAAGCTTCACTGACTGCCCCACCCAGGAGCCCTGTGCTTAATGGAACAAGGCAGAAGTTTAAAAAAAAAGCCACTATGTGTTTTTAAGTCTCTGATTGTGGATAAAGCTATGAAAGCAAGGTATATGATAAATTACATGCTTTGAATTTTTTTTAGCTTGGTCTTACCTAAGACCGATTCTTCACTATGTATTTAAACCAGAACCAGCAAGGAGACAATCTCTGGTTATGAGTAAAGCAACACTTTTCATTTCTTACAAGTCGATACTATAATTAATAACATCTCGTATTCTTTTAAGAAGCTATGACTCTAATTCCTCGTGAGGGAAAAGCAGTAAACATTTACATCAAATTATTTACTTGAACTTTGTGACAAAATTAAAACCAGCAAGGAGGCATTTCTAACACTACGGGTTTTAGAACTCGGGCTAAGATCGAAGTCTGTAATATAAAGTTTAGTTGAGTGTTCTTTCTCTAAGAAAAGAACAGAGGGATAAAGATGCCAAGCCTGGTTGGTTGAAACCACTGTCTGGCAGAATTTACCAGAGAAAAATAAAATTGGGTAAGCGGCAGCTGGCTTCAGAAAGGGGGGGAATAGCAGAACCAAATCCAAGAACAGCAGAGTTGACCTCTGCCCTCATTTCCCAGCTTCAGAACTGTGCCGATCACATGTTTTCCAGCTCGCGCCTTCTGGTCCTCATAACCACCACTCAACTTGGGCATTCTGGCAACTCGCTGACCCACATTTGTGGTGGCCAAACTGTGGTTCGTGCGGGCCGAGCAGCCAGGAACTGCTGACTAAGGCCTTTCTGAAGCCTGTGGGTCCACGGGAACCAGTAGGCAGTGGCCGGATTGCTCTGTTGTGCCTGGAGCGGACCCCAAAGTGGGCCTGGGAGGGGCTACAATTAGCGAATGTTCCATGACCACTATCTTGATCCCCGTGGAATGCTCAGAGGAGCCCGAAGAACTGAATCTCCATTTATGCAATGTCTCTGTTACGTGGCAGGACGAGGACTCAAGCTGTTTCTATTTCATCGTTAGTATTTTTAAGCTCTGCCTTTTGAATTATGAAGGGCTGGCTCATCAGAGCCATGTGGAGAGCCACATTCCGCGAAAATGTGTCTTCATTCTGCTAAAGCAGAGGGGATTTTGCAACTGCTTTGAAGACTCGAGGGCATCGCCGTTGTGTTTAAACTGAGGGTTCTCAAAGTGTGGTGGCAGCAGCACGGGGTGGAGGGGGAGGGGAGACGGCTAGAAATGCTGATTCGCAGGCCCCAGCTCAGTGTTTTAGCGCGGCCTCCGCGGGATTCTGTTGCGTGCTCATCGCGTGAGGCACCGATTGAAGGAAACATCGCGGAGGGAACCTCGGTGACAGTGACCGGGGCCCGCCTACCCTGGCAAACGGGCTGCTTGCTTGCGTCCGTGCTAACATGCTATCTCGCTCTCTAGTTTAGTCTAGCTTCATTTTTAGTTTCTAGTTTTGTCCAGTTTGTGGAAGGAAATAAACCACTGTCTCCCGCAAATTCTAGTATTCGACTTGTTCACATTTGAGTTCTGAAAGTTTCTCCTGAAACCCCAAAACGAGAAATAGAATTCATATTACTGAACAGTGACTCCTTGGGCCACTCTCTGTATATTGTAATTAGTTTCTGTGTGAATGCAAGATTTATTGCCTCCTATATATATTTTTATATAAATATATGTAAATATCTATCTATCTATCTATCTATCTATCTATCTATCTATCTATCAACCCATGGAGAAACTCAGGCCACAGGATGATGATCATGAGAGGCAGGCAGAGAAACCATGGGTTAAATAGGAGTAGACGGCCGGCTGCTAAACTATGGAGTCAATCTCTGTTGAAATCTGAAATCAAGGACCGCATCGTCTCCATCTCTCTCCCTGACTTTCACATCCCGGGTCTTGGAATAGTCTCAGCTCAGTTCAACAAATGCTTCTTGCAAACTGATACGAAATAAAACGTGTCTCCCTTCCCCCCTGCTCCTACAGGAGGGAAAATGGCATTTGCTTCCAGCTGGCGAGAAGGGGTGAGTGAAGATGAAAAATCATTTTCGTTTCTATTAAATCATAGGCTACTTCTTTTAAGCTACCAACCTAGCAGCCTCTGATGGTATAAAAGGGATTCCATGAACAAGAGGCCCAGGACAACGGATGGGAATTATCAGGCCTGTGATCTGTTGGAAGGGCTGTGGGGAGACGTCTGTCTAAGGGCATGCTCATTACTGGGTCTTGCCCGAGTCAGTTTTATTTAGCACCATAAAAACAGACTTAGCTTATGATATTTTAAGCATCACAAACAAAGCAAGATTTATGCTATTGGGTGCAACTTTGGACCTTCCCTTGTACCATGTTTTCCACAGGTCTGGAGAGGCAAGAAACTGTTTCTTTATGCACTGCAAGTGCAATGTAGGAAGCCCCCTCCTTCTCCCTTCTAATATCACCAGGAATGAATAGGCGGCGTGTTTCCCATAATTCAGCAATAACTGGGCTATTATTCTTTAATGCTCCAGTTTATTAATGTAACCACTGTGTCATTCCTACCATACCCATGTAATTAAATTACCCGACAGACATTTGATATGAAGCTCTGAATCCCCACAAAAGCCCAGCATGTCTATGCCCCTTTGTGAGCCCCTAATGAATGAGTGGCACGGACACGGCTGTCATCCACGTTCACGCACTGTCCTCACTGACTGCTGTCCTGTGTCGTAGGGGCTCACTGCTGCACACACTCTGGGGACCCTTCAAAAGTGCAGGGTCACGTTTCCAACAACAACAAGCACCGGGCATGCCATCACCTTCCTCTCTCTTTGTCTGGCTAGAGCAGAGGCTGACCAAATTAAATTCCAAAACCACGTCTGCCTGGGCGAATCAACAGTGCATTCTTAAACCTTAGCTACTGGATGCTAATCCTTCCTGAAGCCAGGAGTAGAAAGGGAAAATAAACTGGGGGGAAAAAATTAAAGCAATCATTGTGTCCATCCAAACAGAGGTCACCCTGTGAGTTTCTGAAAAGGAAAAAAATAATAATTTTCACTTGAAAACCAAGTGTTTAACTTCTAAACTTTGCAAGTGGATCTCCCATTCGTGAGGCTCATAATGAAGCCTCATCCAGAGGCTCTCCCAGCCCAGCTTGTGAAACGGTAACTGTGGCTATTAATAAAACAACGGACTTTTTTTCTAAATCACTCAACTGTTCATTTCAAGCTACTGATTTCAAGATACAACTTGCTCTAGATGTTGTAGAACTTGGACATGAGCTCTTTAAAATAATCAAAATAGATTATATTATGAGAATTCTTTTATTTCTAGACATGACACTTTAGAGACTTAAGGTGTTTCCAAAGGTTTTCAAAAATCTTATCTTTTACACTTAACAAAATGTAATACACCTGGCCTGTGTGTATTTGTTATGAGGGGAGAGTGCAGATTTGAATGCAAACTTTGACACCTGATTTTTAAATATTTAAATTACATGCTTTACACATGGCAGGAGTATGATGAAATGGAAGCATGCAGGAATAAAAATTGTGATCTAATCTCAAAAACAATTACTTTGCTTTTATAAGAAAAAAGCATCAAATCAAAGTATATGATGTCCAGATCTACAACACTGAAAATGTTTCCAACCAACCAACCAATCAACCAACCACACAACCTTTTAGATCAGATGCTTGAGAGAAGAAACCATGTCTTACTGCAATCTAGATGACTTAAATCTGGCAAAAATCTAAATAATAATTACTCCATTACTATGATTGCCCTTTAACATTGAAATTAGTGTTATCTATATATGATTAACATAATTTTGACATACGCGATGGCACACAGGAAAAACACTGGATTTAATTCCTGAAAATATTTGAGATGAAAAAATATTTGAAGTTCTTAGTGATGATTCTGTTAGTCTCAAAAGAAGGCAATAAAGGTCTAAAAGAGCATCTAAAACAGGGGGAACAAATAGAAAACAAATAGCTAGATAGTAGACCTAATCTTAACAATGCCAATAATTGTATTAACTATAAAGGGACTGAGCACTCCAATTAAAAGGCAGAGTGTCAAGAAGGGTTAAAAAGTAAAGAGCAAATTGTATGCTGTGTAAAACAGAAGTATTAAAACACAAGTAGGCTAAATGTAAAAAGAAAAGCTACATCGTGCAAACATTCAACATAAAAAAGCTGGCAGGGCTGTCTTAATGTCAGGTACGACAGCCAATGAATGTCACCAGAGGCAAATAAGAACACTTCATGATGACAAAAGGGCAAGTCATCAGGATGACATACCAATAACAAAACGTGTATGTACTTAATAACAGAGTTTTAAGTAAATGAAGAAAAACTGCCAGGACTAAAGAAGAAAATAATTCATGCTTATAGTTGTAGATTTGTATACCATCTTTTAAGTGACAGATAAAACAACAGAGAAAAAAAATCAGGTCTTTAAAAAAGCGTCAGACAGGGGCGCTTGGGTGGCTCAGTCGTTAAGCATCTGCCTTCAGCTCAGGTCATGATCCTGGAGTCCAGGGATCGAGCCCCGTATCGGGCTCCCTGCTCGGAGGGAAGCCTGCTTCTCCCTCTCTCACCTCCCACCCCCCGCTTGTTTTCCCCCTCTCGCTGTGTTTCTTTCTGTCAAATAAATAAATGAATAAAATCTTTTAAAAAAAAGGAAATGCTGAGGAACAAGAGCAGCCAATGCTTAGAAGAATAATGAAGTTGTTTGAACCCAGCCTATTTTATTTGAAACCCAACTATAAAGCTACGGTAGTCAAGAGTTTGTCACTGTTTCATCAGTCTCAACACAACAAGCTTAGGGTCTACTGCTAATTAAGACCACTTCTGTTTGGTATTTCTTCCCCTCTATGTGCCACCCAAAGCCAGGGTAATGCCTTCCAATATCGTCCTAAGCTTTACCATGGAGTAAATATTGTAAATTAATTAAAATCAGTTGTTAAGGGTTAGTTGTGATACTTTTCATGTAAAATTATTGTGTGTACTCTAATCACTATTCTCACACTGAGTCTGAAATCAGAGGGTCTTTTGAGGGGTCGGAGGTGGGGAGGGCTTATTTTTAAAGCAACACTTCACAAGGACTCTACTGTTGAGTTTTTCTTTGCAAAGAGCACAGAAACATTTTGCACATGATGTTCGAAAGCCATTTTTTTAAAAATTCAAGACTCCAAACCCCTCCCCCAAAAGGGAACCAAAGATGGCTCTTCACGCGTGTTCTGGTTTGATGAGGGTGGTGGCATGTGGTTCTCAAGGCCACCAGGCTGTCCTCAGCCCCTGGACATGTGGCAGAAAGTGGAAGAGACACAGTGGCATGTGGACTGAGTCCTTTCATGACCAGAAAGCCAAACTCCTCAATTCTGAGCTTTGATTTTGCACGGCTGCCTTCCATTCCCTGTTAACAAAGGATTCTTTGGGCTGGGGCTCATTTCCTTTTACACTTACTTGTGAGAGCTACTTAAGGTTTCTTTTTTTAATGAAAGTGCTTAGACTTCATTTAAACCTAAACCAAGACGTGGCATAGTATCTTTAAATAAAATCAGAAGCCCCAATTCCTCATTCTTTCATCCCTAACCATGGTCCATGATATCATCCTAAACACTGTTCTTTTTTTTTTTTTTTAAGATTTTATTTATTTATTTGACAGAGAGAGACACAGCTAGAGAGGGAACACAAGCAGGGGGAGTGGGAGAGGGAGAAGCAGGCTTCCCACAGAGCAGGGAGCCTGATGGGGGGCTCGATCCAGGGACTCCAGGATCATGACCTGAGCCGAAGGCAGACACTTAACCATCGAGCCACCCAGGTGGCCCCGAAACAGTCTTCTTATATAGCCAGATATTTATATACAACCACAGGCGTTAGAGGATTTGTATGTGTATGTGCATGGTATAGATTCACATTCAGATACAGTTTAAATGTATAAAGTATATTTTGAAGGAAATACATATATACAGTTATTGTATCGATACTGTGTATGTACTCTCAAATATATATATATATTTATATATTTGTATCGATATCGATTTGTATCGATACTGTGTATGTACTCTCAAATATATATATATATATATATATATATATATATATATGCACATTCTTATTTCAAGAGAGTCTGCATTTCCCCTCCAGATTTGGGAAATAACGAGTCTTAGAATATTGCTTTTCATTCTCAACAAAGAACTTGGAGAGAGCTTAAGAAAACCTTATTTTGATCCCTTCAAAAATATGCTTAGGAACAAACATAAGCTCCAAGGATAAGAGTGATTTGACAGATTTTCTCCGAATTCTTGCAGAACTGGTTTGTGCAGAAGCAAGCGAGCTCAGCGGACACACACGCCAGGGCCCCTGTGAATGAGGCCCTAGCAGCGCTCACGCTGGAAAAGCCTGGGCTCTGTCTCGGTACCTCTGCCCTCTGGAGGGTCCTGCAGCCACTTGAGCGGGTCTGGTGTGTAGATCTGGGCCAAGCCCGTCTGAACGTGTCGCTGAAGGCAGTGGCAAGGCTGGAAGGACAAATACTGCAGGAGGGGCCTGCCACAGTGTCGCAGACGCCACCCCCATGGTGCGGCCCTGATGGCCATGTGCAAGACGGCCGCGGAAGATGGGAAGGGAAGGGGCAAGTGGGAGAGAGCGGCAAGGGGCAAAGGAAGAAGAGGGGCAGGATGGGAAAGAAGAGGGAGGAGAAGAGGAGTTGGGGAAAAGGCTGCTAGGATGGGGGGGAGGGAATGCACCAGAGCAGCAACAGAAGGGAACTCCCTATCAAGAAACAGAACTCACACAGGGGAAGGGATGGAGAAAAAGGGTGGCCTTAAATGAGGGGTGAGATGGAAAGATAAAGGGGAGAAGAGGTGCAGATTGGCAGAGACGAAGGGAGGGAGAGGAGTGCGGGGGTGGGCTGTGCACAGCAATGGACAGTGATGGCGGCTAAGCCAGGGCAACCCCCCTGCCCCCAGGAGCGGTCGGACACCCCCGTGGTCTCTCTCTGGGGCTGTGGCTCCCGTGAAATGCCCATCTCAGAGGGGGCTTGGGGGTGCCTCTCCTCTCCAATGGCCAGGCAATCCCGATCTCCCGCAGACACAGATGTCGCAGCGCTGGCCCTCAATGCTTTGGGGAGTCACAAGAGGCATTATTGTCTCCTTCCCTGGTTAGGGTTCAGAAAAAGAAGAGTCTACGTGTGACAGGAATCGGACAGTGGAGCCAGGAAGGGAGGGAGTCTGGAAGCAGAAGTTGTAATCCTAAAGTGGAACCACCCGCAGCAGTTCTTACCGCCTTTCACAAGGTCTACATCATCTCCGTGGGTAACAAGGGAGGCCCTGCTCAGGAAGGAGTACGATGCAGGCACAAAAGCAAATGAGAATGGCTCTGGTATCAGGGCTGTCTGTCTGAAACCTTCTTTCTGCAGGAAGTCTGTGGGTACATCCTCCAGAATGAGCAGCTTTAGAAAATACGCATACAGACGTCTAGGATTTCAGATAAACCATGAGTAATGTTTTAGTGCAAGTGATACTTTTTTTAGGGTAAGTATATGCCATGCAGAAAGAGGGAGAAAGAGAACACTCTGGAAAGGGGGGTAAAGTGGGAAGGGGCAGGAGGGCCATAGAGTGACAGACACAAAGAGACAGAGGCTGTATTTGGGATGTACTGATATTACTGGTATTTGTTTTTCTGAGATACAAATAGAACTGGGCATCCTGTATTTGATCTGGCAACTCTTGTTCCAGGTCTGTTTTTCCCCCCCATAAGTTATTTTCTCAACTTCTTTCCAGTAACTAATTCTACTGTCTCATCTGCCCTTTTAAAAAAATCTCTATTAGTTAATTACAGATATTAGGACATACCCTTTCAGTATAGCGATTTTCTGCTGAATGCAGAAAATTTCCTAAACTTTCATCCCACCATGTTAGGTTTTTTTGTTTTGTTTTTGGCTCTGTTTTATGTTATTGCAATGCTTTGTTCAGACAAAAAGCAGTACGTTTGCGTCTTCGGATGATATTGGGTGCGTTCAGTGTAGACTGTTCACCTCTCCGAATAGCAGAAAGCCTGGGCTGTGTTGGGAAGGGTGTCAACTGGTTGGCTATATTGTGGAGTGAAGATCAAGGGAACAGAAATAATATTGAGGAGGGGAAGTTGAAGAGATGGAATTTCACAGTCAGACATCCTGTTCCTGCGTGTGGGTTGCACAGATCCCCCGTCCAGGAGCTCTATTACCGTCTTCCGGTAGGAGGAGTGGGTGGGACGTAACAATAAATGACCTCTAACATCCCACCTCACTCTTGACTTTTCTGGCACTGATTTAAAACCGGGCCCGTGAAGAGCCTTCTCTCCGATGCCAATGAAAAACTCTCTCACGGAGCCTCATCGGTTTTGTGTACTACATCCTGCTTGCCTTCGGCAGGAATTAGCATAGGGAATGGGAAAGAACAAAACTGATGGAGCTAAGATTTTCGCCTTCCCATCAAATATTCTCAGAGAGCATCAGGGCACTGTATGAACTGGAAAGATTCAAGCAAGTGCTTGAATGTGGAATGTGGGGTTACAAGCAGCTGTATCCCTCTGCTTGGCGATGTTTCTGGAAGAGCGAGAATGTGGAAAGAATATGAGAAACAATAACTGCACCAAAGAGTACTCCTGCCAGGAGGAAGAGCGCACCTATTCAAACCGAATGGAACATAATTTAAAGCGATGCTCAGTGCCTGCCATTGAGACCCGCACCCCCCACCCCACACTAAAATGCACATTCTCTTTTTCTGAGCATATAGCCACAGCGTTTTAGAACTCAGGAAAGAATCAGTGGGAGGCTGGACCTTAGAGGAGAGGCTGCATCCGTTTTGAATACTTTCATGCCCCATGTGTGGGCAGTGACCTCCTGGCAGAGAGGGCCGCGGACTGCAAGCCAAGATGTCTTGATCTAGAAAATGTTTCTACAAATGCTCGCATACTTGAAAATGAATCTCCTGTGCCTTTGGCACAGAAGTTAAAGATATTCGAAAAGCATACCACCATCACACCCGCCCCCCCCCTTATTTTTAGAACTGGAATGCCAGAGGGTATGTGAGGAAAAGACAGAGAGCATCCAACATGTGGACAGATATTAACTTATATTTATGTGACTTTACATAGGACCTGGGGATGAGGACATGTTCACGTGGGATCCCGCCAACATGGCTAGAGGTAAGAATCATGGATGGCGTCGTAGAGACAAGGCCGGGCCAGTGACCGGTGTCAGAGCCTCTCACTTGCTTTGTCACTCCACCAGCGGTGACCTGCCCAGTGCCATATGATTAATACAAAGGAAACTGACCTTGAGGACCTTTATTTGTGTCCGGAGAACTCACAGCGGTTCACGGAAGAGTGAAAGAAGTGTAGGACAGTGGTTAATTACTGAGTCCTGGAATCAAATCCCACCACCGAGCAGCTGCGGGTGCACGCACAAGTTTCTGCCCTTTTTCAGCCTTAGTTCTCCTGACAGTAGGATGCCTGTAGCAACATTTTCCTCACCGAATGGCGGACGATTTCACTGTGAGAAACCTCACGATGGTTTCGATTCTTGTCGTTGGGAGGATTAAATTTATAAACATGAAGTTCTTAGCGTCGAGAATGCCTAAGTCTCCTTTCTGTCAGCATCACCGTGACTGTCCTTCGCTGGTGACTGGCCCGTCAGCTTAAGATGCGGCTTGTGGACTTCTGCAGCCTTGCTCCAAGAGAATCAGGCATTTTGAGAGAAGAGACTAAGAATTTCACTAAAAAGTTACCTTACCTTCAAGTCTGGTGAAAGCAATCCTTAGAAATATTCCTAACTATTTTTCGTAAGTGGGCAAAAGTATCGGAAATCAGTCATGTGGAGGCAAGCGTGGAAATGCGCCCCAAAGGGAGAACACTCACTGTGATCTTGCAAGGGGCTGTCTGTGCCTTGTCAACATTATTTTGGCCTAAATGCTTCCAAATTTCTAAAGCTCAGAAGATAACGTGGGATTTTTTAAAGCTAGGGTTTTGCTGCAAAGATACTAGATGAAGCCTTTCATGACACTGTTATTTAAGTTGGAGAGAAAAGATAGACTTTGGAAATAAATTAAGACTACTAGTTTCAGGGCGCCTGGGTGGCTCAGTCATGAAGTGTCTGCCTTCGGCTCAGGTCATGATCTCAGGGTCCCAGGATTGAGCCCCGCATCGGGCTCCCTGCTCGGCGGAAGCCTGCTTCTCCCTCTCTCACTCCCCCTGCTTGTGTTCCGTCTCTCGCTGTCTCTCTCTCTGTCAAATAAATACATAATTAAATACATCTTTGAAAAAAAAAAAGACTACCAGTTCCAACACAAAGACGGTCAAAGTATGGAGGAATTCTGGAAATGTTTTGAGATGGTAAGAGACCTACATGACCAGGGCTCTGGATGCAGACAGGATGTGCACATCAAGACAAAAGCCTTGGGCTCTTGGCTGGATCCTGAATTAATGGAAGTGATAACAAGGTCGAGCAAAGACATGCGTTCTGATTTTTTTTCCAATGCATTCTTTTCTTCTTAGGTGAAAGAACGGTTTCAGTCTTTGAAAATAATCATTGTTCCTTTTACATCTACTAAGGATCCAGAGAAAGGTAGTTCTTCCAAGCCTGTCCGCCGGGGGCAGGAGACAATTGTTCATAATTTGCTGAGCTTACAGCAGGAGCACCATGAAATAAAACCAAATAGAAGATTGATTCCATTGTTGAGGGTGGGGAGACATTGTACTAAAGGAGAAACTTACCAAATGAATCATGTAAAATCATGTCTCAAGAAGAAAGGGAGTTGGTGCACCTGGGTGGCTCAGTCATCAAGTGTCTGTCTTCGGCTCGGGTCATGATTCCAGGGTCCTGGGATAGAGCCCTGCATCGGGCTCCCTGCTCAGCGGGGAGTTGGCTTCTCCCTCTCTCTCTCTGTCCCTCCCCCTGCTCATGCTCTCTCTCTGTCTCTCAAATAAAAGGGGGTTTGAGGAGGTAAGGACCAACGGGAAGGGTCTTCATGAAAACACACTACAGTAAAAGAAAAAAATCCCTCCTTATGTATTTAAACCTTTGAGGTGCTTACTACAGAAGGTAAAGTTTGGCCCTTTTAACAATCAATTGAATGAACTCTACTTTTCTAAAAGAGCAAAGAAAGGGAAATTTTGGAAATAATTATGACTTTTCTCTGTTAGTACCTTAAAAACACTTCAAATGGTGAAAGACAAATTGCTTGTGGTTTAAACATCCAGAGGGTGAGATACTTTATCCCTGGCTTCTTGATTTCTTCAAATATTTACAAATTATTCTCAGTAGAAAAATCAGAGGCGTTTTCTTTCCAGGTCTATGAGATTTGCATGTCCCCATCCTCACATAGGTGGCCCTGTGGCATTTCAGATCTGCAGTCATTGGAACAACTGGTTGACTTCGGCAGTCTCTAGGACGAATACGTTAACTCTAGCCTATCAAATGGGCTACAACCGAGTGCGCTTGAATATCTGGTCCACAGAGAAGCCGACTGGGAGCATTCAAACAAATGAGCTAAACTTGACTTTTCTGGTCTTTCCAGATGATGCGCAGGAGCCAAGCCCCAAAGGTCCATTCCAAAAGCTTCCCTTTAAACAACAGAACTGTCTTTGCGTTTCGCTAAATTCTGTTACTTGGAATTAAAAGCTTATTAGAAGCAAGTCTTCCCTGCAAACTGACGTATTTGATTACAGTCATCTGTTCTAGAGAACAGACTGCGTCTAGACAGAATACCACTGTGGCTTAGAAGGAACAGGATGCGTTTACAGTGGCTGCCTCTGGGGCCGGGTGACCGTTTTCACGATCTGCGCTGCGAACACCGTCCGATAAACGATTTCGCAGCTTCCCACACACGTGTAGGTACGGATGACCTGCATGACTACAGAGCAAACACCCAAATGAGACTGAATTAGGGAGAGGTGGCGGTGATGGAAGAAGCACACAGAAGCCAAGGACAAATACGAAACAGCAGCACTAAAAATGCAAAATAAAAGCAAACCAATAAAACCAGATTCATATAAATTAAAGCCAAGATTCCAAGCTTTGTAAGCAAAAGAATTCTAGTCTTTGTTCCGTGTTCCAGGATCCCAACAACTGTGTTTGGGACGAGGGGAGGGGGCTGTGGGGTTATTTATTCATATGTATGAGGAATGAGAACAAGCAGTTGGCTAGCTTATAAGAAATTAAGCATCTGTCTTGGGAAAGCTTCGTCTCAAACGGAGCCATACTGAGTGCACACCATATGAAAAGGAAGAGGCTAGCGGAACTAGCTATTATTGCTGGAAACTTGTAAGAAAGCGGTGTTCATGTTTTGAAATGTTTAGCCTTAAATGCATGTCTAGCCCTTCAGCGAGTTACAACACAGTAGACAAGTTTGATCTTAAAAAGAATCTCACTTTAAATCAATTTCCCTAAAGATGAGTTTATCCACGCTATAAATCACACGGGCTCTGCGGAGCCCCTGCCAACATGTGAGGAAAGGGCTCTGCTCCCCCACCCCCTGCCCATGAAATTGGTCATCATTTTGAGAGCCTGAAAATGCAATCATTGTCAATTTTCTGGTTTCCATGGCTTAGAAAGCCAAGAAGGCAGGGGTTGGTTTCTTACTGAATTTGCCCCCTAGGTTGGAGAAGGAAGACACAAACGAAAGGAGAGGACATGACGTCTGGCGGTTGCTAAGAAACATGCAACTGAACACAGGCTGATACTTAATAATGGCCAGAGGGGGTGGTGAGCCGTGATAACATCAGCCACCGTAGCTCTGCCTCTTAGCCCAGCAGGGGCCATTGCTGTGGGGAAAATGAAAGGGAAATGAAAGCCTGAGGCCCTTCTCCTACTGAGATGGTACTGCCGGCGCCCTGTGGGAAAAGGGACGCTTTGTGTTATTTTCTACTAGTAATGAAGGTGGATGGAATCAGGACTGAGTCACACTCTGCTACTCGCTCACCTGGTAGCCCACAGCTCTTCTTTGAAAGGAGACCTGGGTCCTGCGAGCTCATTTACCAGCACTCAATGAGGCGACCCCCATTCCTGACTTGAGCAGCCCCATCTAAAGGAGACAGGGACTTTGGCCCTGCACGGAGGAGCTGACTAGCTCTAAATCACCATTGAGTATAAATATTTTGCAACTGGCACGATCAGCATAGCTCACCAGTCCAGAGCGTAGCCTCTGGGGTCCGGCTCTCCTGTGTCCAAATTCTGATTCTTCTGCCTGGTGATCTTGGGTGAGTTACACAAACCCCTTAAAGCCTTGGAGCCCCCTTGGTGTTGAATGGGGGCATAATACCATCACCCAGACGTATGCTTGTTTCTGGCCCAGCACCACTTCTACCTTTTCTCCTGGTAACAGACCTCCCCTGCCTTCTTATTTTGGGAGACTCCCCAGCCAACATAGGCTCTAGTGGAGGTTATGAAGAAGGATGCCAACAGCCCCCAAGCCCACCTCCACCTCGGCTATAGCAATTGGTCCGAACATCTGGGCAATGACTCAAACACCAGCTGACCAAAGTCCTGCCACTGGGATTTTAAACAGTAGATCAGGGTAGGGGTTCATGTATGTTCAGGGCAAGACCATTTCCTTCCAGCAATGAAGCTGGTGGGGCTTCTGGCGATCACATTTCCAGCATGTGCATAAAGCTGGTCTACTGAGCAAGAGAATGACATTGACCAGCAAAGATATGCAGAGAGGAGACAAAGAAATTCCCCAGATCCTTTGAATACGTGGCTCTGGTTCCCACCTTCCAAAACTTTAAGGGACAGTGAGATGAGAAAATACACGTAAAGGCTTTAGCACAGTGCCCGACGCAGAGGATCTCATAAATATTTATATTATTCTCTTAAGTGGGGACCAACCATTCCTCCTCTCTCACGCTTGGGTGAAGAAGTTCATTGGAACAGCTGCTTTTCACCCCACTTGTTAAGTGAGTCCCATGGCAAGTGGCCCGCCCAGGATGGAGACAAAGGGACAAGAGTGACCGCAGAGTGAGGACCCGCTGACGGAGATCCACGCCCCTCCGTACCACCTGACTCAAAACATTTACTCTTAGTGGCAAAGAATCCCTGTTTTCACTAAGTAAAATGTAAACAGTGGACTAAAAATGGTTGGACAGAAGCACTAGAAAAACTAGGTCCTGGCCAATGCTGCCACTTGAAGGTTTAAGGTGAAGCATTAGTTTGGCAAGGGGTGGAAATTGAGTTCCCCTACGTATTTACAATGCTATTGAGAAGATCTTCTCTTTAGACAAGTATAAACTCTACAGAACTTGAGAATGTAGGGGAGAATGATTACTATTTTCCTAGAGGGCAAGAGAAACATTGGTGTTGTGATAAAGGCCACTTCCATACATTTTAAAAAAGTAATCTCTATGCCCAGCATGGGGTTCAAACTCACAACCTTGAGATCAAGAGTTGCATGTTCTACCAACTGAGGCAACCAGGGGCCCCCATAGAGATTACTTTAAAAAAAGGGGGGGGGAGTCAAAGAAAAGATTTAGTCCATCAATTAATGTACTGAGCACCTTCTGTGTGCTTACACTGAGGTTAGGGCAGGAAAACACAACCCTTATTCTGGTGTTCACGGTCTGTACTGAAATAGACCCAGAGACAAGGATCAAGAGAGCAGTGAAAGCCCAGAGGAAGAGGTATTGATTTATGTCTGAGAGGAGGCCATGGAAGGAGACAAGAGAGAGAATATTTCCTCTGAGCTTTGATGCTCACCATGCAGAGAAGAGCTGGGAGGTGTTCCTAAGCAGAGAGAACCGTCATGGAGTCAGGGCGGTGGGATGGCACATGCGTGCTTGGGATGAGCTAAAGACACAATGAAGATGGTGGCTAGAACACAAGATATATCGGTGTGGCAGACGTAATCTCTTCTGACAGGATCTAGATGTGGCTGAGGGTCATCAAGTACCTCGAGATGTCAGGAGGAGTGACCTGACACCCAATGGGCATGGCCACTACCAACTTTGAGGATCGTACACATTCAAAGCCCAGATTTCTGGGAAAGGCCAGCAGATTACCACTTCTGAAGTTGTTCAGCCTCTCAGATCCAGCACATTTGACCATGCTGCATTAATTTTTGCATAAAATTCTGCCCATTCGATTTCCATTCCAGCAAAATCACTCACACACCTAAACTGACATTCCTGAGTTTAGGACTCTTTTCTGAAGGTTTTGGTTGGTCAGACTCCACAGCCTTGTACCATCTTCCTAGCCATACATTCTCTCTACCATTACAGGGTTCTTTGGGAATCCAAATGATTCTTCCTGATGAGGCATAGCAATTATCTTCCTCCATTTAGGGGCAAAACCGATTCTTCCACTGGTCTCATGGCCAGGGGTTTAGAAGTCTGATGCTAGCCACAAAAGTAACACTAAATTTTGTGTTGCTCTACAGACAAGTCATCAGTTAGGAAAAGAAACTAAACGTGAGCTGCTGGGGTGGGGAGAGTGCCACTGATAACCCAGCCAGGCAGATGGTGAGGAGGCATGGAAGTCTCTTGTTCTTGCGCCTTAGGTGTTCAATCTGGGTGTTAGCGGGATCAGCCTGTGGATGGGGTAAAGGGTGGATGTGATGGGGAGAGACTAGAGGAAGGACACGAGCATTCTGAGCTGAGGCCATCAGAGCAATGACGATGAATGTGCTTGTGAGAGGTAATGCGGTGGCAGCTGGGATATGGGTTCTGGGAGCCAGAGGACTCAGAAACATCCACAGCATGTCAACAAAGAGCAAGGCTTTGAATTTCACAATCTTATGAGCTCACGTCACTGATGTGGAAGTTTTCCTGATTAAGGCAAGGGATGTGGGTAATAAGAAAATAAAATGACCGTTGATGGCTTTTGAAATCCATTTTTAAAAAAGATTTTATCTTTATTTATTTATCTGAGAGAGAGAGAGAGAGAGAGAGAGAGAGAGAGAGAGAGAGAGCATGAGAGGGGAGACATCACAGGGAGAAGCAGGCTCTCCGCTGAGCAGGGGGCCCCATGGGGGACTCGATCCCGGGTCTCCGGGATCATGACCTGAGCCGAAGGCAGACGCTCAACCAACTGGGCACCCAGGTGCCCCTGAAATCCATTTTGAACATTGTTCCACATGCTCTAATTTCTTCAGAAACCTATCTGGTTTGACTCTTTGAGACAGTCACTAATATTTTCTTAGGTCTTTAGTGATCTCAATGCATGTTTAAAAAATTTTTTTAAGTTGATTTGTTTTAGTAATCTCTATGCCCAACGTGGGGCTCAAACTCATGATTCCGAGATCAAGAGTCACACCCTCCTTGACTGAGCCAGCCAGGTGCCTGCCTCTCAGTGCATCTTTGTTTTGGCCTCTTAATTTATTGCAGATACATGTTACCATTTACCTAGTCAGTGATCATTTATGTGTGTGTGTTTTAATTTTTTTTCCTCTAGGCCTTAATCTCATTTCTTCATGGAAGGCTCCCTATCTCATTAGCTTCCTGGGTGTGTGTATCTGGAAGTTACCCATTCAATGTTTCTTTTGAACCCCAAATTTGTGACAGTTATTTGACCAGAAGACGTGTATGCATTTAAGATCGGCATATACCTTCTAAGTATTCTTCACATATGACCTATGCTCCCTTAAAACCCAAAGCTGTAAACATTAGGCCTGATCTTGCAGAGGAAAGAGGCCCCGGGGACTAATACATTTCCGGCGACAGCTGGCCCCAGCTTTCCCCAGTGGGCTGGCCTCTCCCCTGCTTTTCTGGAAGGTTCTAAGGCTATCCTTGTGCACAGCCACACTATATAATGTGGAAAGCTTTGTATCTCTTCATTACCAAAAATGTCTCTGTTAAGAGGCCACAATTTCCCCATCTCTCTTTCCACTTTCTCTGAATTTCCATTCACAGGGGTCCCTCCTCAATGTTGACTAGACTGGAAAGAGCTCTGTCTCCACAGGACACTGATAAACTGCAGATGTCACACGGAAGAGGAAGGCACAAAGGGTCCAAGCAGAAATGTCATCACCAGAAAGGGATGGCCTGCAGAGGAGACCAGGACTTCGCTACTGAAAAGCGCAGTCCACGGACCAGCAGCGTTGGCATCTGGGAGCTTGGGGGAAAGGCAGAATCTCAGGCCCCCCACCCCCAGATGCGCTGAGTCAGAGTCTGCATTTTAACAGGATTACTGGCGTGCATACTACAGTTTGCACTGACCCTGAAGAAAGAAGAGCAGTGTTGTCGAGCAAGGATG
Organism: Spilogale gracilis; assembly: GCA_004023965.1. Taxonomy (NCBI): domain Eukaryota; kingdom Metazoa; phylum Chordata; class Mammalia; order Carnivora; family Mephitidae; genus Spilogale; species Spilogale gracilis. The sequence continues at coordinate 14,164 of PITA01011248.1, read as the reverse complement.
GCCAAACCAAGGTGATGGAAAAGACGATCGAAGATAAGCTGGCCGTCTTGCCAAGGACTCTTCTGGAGCGGTGTTTTACTCCTTGATTCCCAGCGCATGTGGGGCATCTGACTCAGTACTTACAAATATGTATTTCCAGATCCTACCCCCGAGATTCTGATTCCACTGTTCTGAGGAGGGGGCCCAAGAATCTCCGTGTTTAGCAAGCACCTGTAGGCTTCTCCCGCAGCTGTTTGTTATTCGATCTCCTTGAGATCACGCTATCCTGACGGGCTCCCACCTCCCACTGGTTCTGAGCTGCCATCATAACTTCACAGCCGTCAAGGTCAGGATCTGGTCCTTGAGTAACTCAGTATACATCCTCAAATCCACAGCCATTGTCAGGCTTACTGCCCACGAAGTCTTGAAATTATAGACCTACGTTACATGTGGCATTTTCCTCAAAAGTGCCAATAAAAAGAGGATAGCTTTGGGACCCAGAATGCCAGTTCCCAGCCAAAATGCCTACTTCAAATCCTACCAGCGTCTTGTAAACTGGGAGACCTGGGGACAGTTACCCAGAGTCTCCCTGCCTCAGGTTGGCCCACAGGAGGCGGGATAATCCTAATACCTACATCAAATAGCGGCACTGTCAATCCGCTCCCCAGAGAGTCCCTTCACCTAGAAACTAGCAGGAGAGCACACGGAGGCCAACTGCCCAGATCCCATCCTCCCTGGCCTCTGGGCTACCCAGATTTCTTCCTTCTCTACAGGGAAACTGGCACCCCGTGGGGGGGGGGCACTGCTCTTGTTAATTTCACCTTTCAGAGTCTAGAGTTGACACTGTAGTTTCCTCCACTTTCTTTTCAAAAGGAAATCCTGCAAGGACTTCACTCTAACAGGCCCAGTCAAAACTCATCTGAACTTCCAATGGTCCTGCCCTTCCCTGCTCCCCAAGTCCCTTTTCGTCTGGTGGTCTCTGACTTAGACCCAGTTGGATGGATCTTCCTCCCCTGTAAGTCCTGTCCTCTTTGGCAAATGACTGCTGCTTCTGGTCCCCGCTGCCCCTTTGCTCAAATGGCTTGTGTGGTATTAAGGGAAAATGGGAATGGGACATGCAGTGGGGGTGGTGTGGAGGTGGAAACAGAAATCTTAAAAGGCAGAACAAATGAGTGTTGAGCCCCCCAACTTTTGCACATAACATCCACGGGAGTCTCGAGATTGCAGAATGGTGGCGGTGGTCGGCCAACAGGGAGGGTGAGTGGTAGGCACTGTGTTTGGCTGGAGAGTCTGTCTTCCCCAGTAAGCAAATTATCGATTATAAACTGTTATGATTCCTTTGGAGCCATTGTGGCCAACTGTATTATTCCATCTGCCTTAAATGTCTGCTGTGTTCCCATGCCAAAACCCTTATGAAATTTCCACTGGAAAAAAAAATGAGTAGCAAATTCGGGTCTCAGTGCTCATATATAATTTCAGATTTCATTAATGGTTATTAAATATATGCCCCGAGGAAGGATAAAGTTCCTTGTATGAATGGAAAGAGAATTGAATTTATAAATAAGGTGATTCTGTTTTCAAGCACTATTCATTAGACATATCCAGGACACACTAAAAAAAAAAAAAACTTTTAAATGAAAGGCATTTAAAATCTCACAGAATAAAAATGCAATGTGGGGAAAATACAGCCATGCTCAAAAAATCCTAAAACCCCCTAAGTCTGAAACATTTTTCCTAACCTGGAATTTGAGAGTGAATTTTGGGGAAAAATTTTAAAAGTTGTAAAAAGGGGCACCTGGGTGGCTTAGTTGGTTAAGCGTCAGACTCTTGATCTCAGCTCAGGTCTTGACCCCAGGGTCGTGAGTTCAAACCCCACACTGGGCTCCATGCTGGGAGTGGAGCCTACTTGAAAAAAAAGTTGTAAAAATATTTTCATATTGTGGCCAAAAGATAGGCACATTTAGAAAATATGGATGTATCTATTGGCAGGTAGAAAACTGGTTGCCAAAGAGAATGTGGAAATTTTTTTTCTTTATTTTTTCTTTATTTTTTTTTTTGAAATTTTTTTTCTTTAATCTACTTTTAAGAACCAAAATTATAAAAAGACTAAAGGAGGCTATTTATGTAATTTTGAGTAAGCAAAGCCCTTTGATGTTTTAGGTTACAAAGCCCACAGAACCTGGACAATATATTCTTAGTAGGAGTTGTTCAAAGTCCAAATAAGAAATTCAGATCTTTTTCAGGACTGTTGAGAATTTCCCCTAAAGCTGTACAAATAATATAGGTTTAGCTTAATGAGAATAAGTAGAGGGAGCATATTTTAAAGAGAGCGAGGTTGCCGAAAGAAGCAAGCAGTTTCTTCTTCTTTTTTTAATATTATGAGGGCAAGCGAAATATTTGCTTGAATGCTGAATCCCTGAGAAGAGACACTGTTGAATTCAAGACATTTTTGAATCAAGTGAGTATTCTGACATCTATTTACACTGACTCATCTCACAAGAAGAGATGAGATAATTTTGTCGTCATCTGCTGGCCCGCCGCTGTGACGTGAGCCACTGTTAGAGGAGACACATACAGAATGTTTTCAGGGAAGTGAGTTCCAATTTCAGCTTTTCTCACTAAGAGATGAACTTGGTGATATTTTTTAGCAAAAAAAAAAAGATGCATACATAAATAACCTTCACACAAGTAAACTGTGAAAGCACTGAAAACGGGTTTTCTATTTGAGTTTTATCTTGGAAGAGCCCTGAAAATGGAATTTTACCTCCTAAAACAAATAGTTCTCAAACAGAGAGGGGCTGAGAAGACTAAAACCTCGCTCCTGCTCTATCCTGTATTCATTTCCTGAGCGAGGTGCATTGTGTGATGGAACAGATGTATGGCCTGACCTGCGGGGAGCAGAAGGCCGTTGTCTATCGACCCTGTAATCTCCGTGATCAGTCTGAGCTCTAAGGAACGTCTTCCTCGGCAAGTTCACATCACCGCAAATGAAGTCTCATTATTCAGTGGCAGAACACAACAAAGGTTATTTTTCTTTTTACTGCTTTCTAGGTATCCTAATTCAAGTCAGTCGGCCCCAAACATATGAAAATGTTGAGTTGGACATTATCTTAAAGATATTTTTTTCTTATAACTTTCATTCTCAGATATGCGATTTGTTTTTAAACCAGGCTCTTTGCCATAGCAAAAGTACAAGTCAGAGAACTTGCAGGAAAAGTTTGAAAAAGACACCTTCAAATGATCTTTCATTGAGGGGGAAAAGCATGAAAATGCTGGTGTGAATCCTGTTCAGCCGGTTAGAAGGTAGACCATGGTCAATGTTTGTACCTTGATGATTTAAGCAGAGATGCTCGAGAGAAATACGCAAAAATCGATGTGAATCCAAATGCGTCCTCCGTTAGCTTACAGGGCAGCAAAAAGAGATTCATGGAACAGACTGCAGAAAACAAAAATCTGCTACCCTCCCTAAAACAGTAATGAAAAGGAGACAACATGAAGAACCCTGAGTCATTTCCATTGTCCAGAGAACAGATTTTTTGCAAGAGCTGCTAATGGGAGGTACAGCCAACCTGGCAAGGAGCGCAGAAAGATGAATTTTTTAAAAACCAACGAAGTAAACATCAAACGGTGCTTTCAAGGAGCAAGGGGAGTTCCTGTCATTTCACAGCCAGCAGGAGAAGAAGAACAGATTTATCCATTTCTTAGCAAAGACATTTGGTAAAAGGCAGACTATAGCCTGGCTGAACCAGAATCTTGCCAACCCCCAAGCCGGGGGGCCTTATCGACAGCATGAAAGCTCAGGTGGCAGCTGTGGAATTTCAGATGAACTAATAAATACAAGAGCGAGCGGGCGGAGTTCAGCGGGAAAGAATGTCAGCAATTTACCAATGGATGCCTAGGAGCGCCTTGCTTGTGAGCGCATCTTATTAGGGCTTTCCTAGAAACGAAGTTCCAAAAATTTCAGGATGGCCCTCCACCGAAGGAGGGAAAGCCAAGGAGAAAACCGGGCTGTGGGGGCACCTGGGTGGCTCAGTCATTAAGCACCTGTCTTCGGGGTCCGGGGATGGAGCCCTGCATTGGGCTCCCTGCTCTGCGGGAAGCCTGCTTTTCCTTCTCCCACTCCCATTGCTTGTGTTCCCTCTCTCACTGTCTCTCTCTCTCTGTGCCAAATCAATCAATCAATCAATCTTTAACCAAAAAAAAAAAAAAAAAAAAAAAAAAAAAAAAAAAAAAAAAAAAAGAAAGGAAGAAAGAAAGAAAACTGGGCTTTGGTTGCAAAATGCTTTCCCATGCTTGCATCCCACACACCAAGATTTACCACCAGGAAGCAGAAAAAGAACATGTACTTTGTAAGTTACTGTGAATGAATAGAATTTTACACTCTATGATGTGAAACTGTCACTGATTTTCTTGGTGACATGATACCACCTTAGGAAATGAAGATGTCAAGGCGATGATCTCATTTTGCTCTTTATGCAGGCATGCACCACACAGGCTCATAGGGAGAAGCAAAATTAAAAGCATATAGCCAACAACCACTCACAACTCAGAAGGTTCCTGAAGTCCATATAAATTAAGCTTCTTTGGAAGGAAAAGAAATCCCATGTCATTGATTTATGTAAGTGTTTTCAAACAAGTTTCACAGATTATTTGATGGTCAAGTGTGATATAATCATTTACAAGCGAGCAGTGAAATTAAAAATCAAGACATTGCGTGTTTGGAGCAGAGCAGAGAAATTTCATCAGGAGCTTTTCATTCTGGGAGGAACATATTGAAGAGTATTAAGATGGATCGCGTCTAATTAAAATGCTAAATCTTATAGTGAACAAAGAAAGACAAGTACAAACATGTAGGGTCTGTGGACTCATACGAAGGGGGCCTTTGGGAATCCCCAGTCCAAGTCCCTCCCTTCACAGATGAGGAGTGTTAGATCCCCGACATTCCTACCATGTGAAGTCACACACACAAGGTTGGGTCAAGGCTGTGTGTCTGGTCATTTACGCATGTTGCAGAAGGGGGAGATATACACACACTTGAACACAGAGAAAGGAAGGATGTGAAAACAACACAGCTCACAGTGGGGGCAACACACGGTCCCCCAGGGAGAAAACACACGTTGCACCGAAGAGGAATTCAGCACACGTGAAGCCGAGCTTCCCGTTGTGAGCTGAAAGCTCGGGTGGCAGATACCGACTTTCGGGTGGAGGAAAAATGACCAGGGGGCCCAACTCGCTTGTAAAGCGTGCCAGCAACTTCCCAGGGGATCGGACCTAAATCACAGTGTCAGGTTATCTCTGTGTTTTCCTCAGAAACTAGAGGTCTCTCACCCTGTTTAAAAACCACTTCCTGGGCGCCTGGGTGGCTGAGTTGGTTAAGCGATTGCCTTCGGCTCAGGTCATGATCCTGGAGACCCGGGATCGAGTCCCACATGGACTTCCTGCTCAGTAGGGGTCTGGTTCTCCTTCAGACCCTCCCCCTTCTCATGCTCTCTCTCATCCTCTCTCAGATGAATAAATAAAATCTTTACAGAAAAAAAAATAAAAATAAAAACCACTTCCTGAAACTACTACCCCCCCCACCCCGTCCGCCCCAGTGAAAAAAATCACCTCTTTGCCACAAATACCCGGAGCATTCGGTTTCACTCCTGACACTCCTGTTGCCTCCTGCGTGCGCCCGGACATCCTAGCATGGGGTGGGGGGTCCTCAAATTTGCGCATGCCTCAGTCTGCATCACCTGGAGGGCTTAAGATGGGTTGCTGGGTTCTACCTTCGGGGTTCCCAACTCCGTAAGCCTGGCTGGGGCCCAAGAACTAGCACAGCTGAAGATGATTGAAATAGGATTACGGAACCGATGGACGAAAATGATGCTCTTTCATCGGACCACATAAAATAGGTCCGGTGCCCGCAGATGAAAGCAGAGACAGAGCTGGAGGTCCTCAGCACTGCCATCAGGAAAATATTGACAAGCATCCATTACACACATTTTCCAAAGAGGGGTTTCAATGGTCTCTGTATGCAAGATCAATGGGATGGAACGTGTAAAAAAAACAAAAAAACAACAACAAAAAAAAAACTGTCCCGGTAATAAAAGCTCAATGTAATTACCGTGATTGTTGAGGTTGATGGATGCAGTTCCAAGAAGTGTGGGGAAATTTTCTAAGTCAGTTTTGGGGGTTAAGTTAACTATTTCTGAAACCACCTCATTAGAAAAGAATGTTTTAATTATGACAACTTGACATCTAAACTCTTCCTCTTTAACAAGAAGTATTGCATAGTTCTTGTTCTTATTATTGGATTTTACTTTTCCGCAGAAAATGAAACTCCATCAAAATGAGGAAATACATGTTTGCTCAAGCCTGCTCTCCAAATCGATGTAGTTATTTGAAAAGCAGTTTTCCTGTTTCGACTAACTCAATGTGTACAAAAAAGAAAAAAACAATAATTTTGATATAGGTCTGAAGGCAACTCGACATTTTATTTATGAATCTTGGTTTTAAACCATACAAATATGCATCAACTGCTCTCAGAATTCGCTCTATAGTTTGCATTAAAAGCCAGTTTATCTATCAAGACAAGATTCAACTCTTCTAAATTCATTTATTTATTCTCTTTATAAACCTTCATCTGAATCTGTAGCCCACTGACAGAAAGTTTGGTCAGGTCTCCAAATGGCTCCAGGTTCTCTCGAAACCAATCTTCAAAAGTACTTTTTTTAAAAAAAAGATTTTATTTATTTATTTGACAGAGAGAGACACAGAGAGGCAGGGAACACAAGCAGGGGGAGTGAGAGAAGCAGAAGCAGGCTTCCAGCCGGGCAGGGAGTCTCATGTGGGGGCGCCTGGGTGGCTCAGTCATTAAGCGTCTGCCTTCGGCTCAGGTCATGATCCCAAGAGTCCCGGGATCGAGCCACGCATCCGGCTCCCTGCTCAGCAGAGAGCCTGCTTCTCCCTCTCCCTCTGCCTGCCACTCTGCCTACTTGTGCTCTCTTTCTATCTCTCTGTGAAATAAAAAAAGAAAATCTTTTAAAAAGTACTTTTGACTATGTCACTCTTCCCCAAATGTAACTGAAATAGATTTAACATTTTGTTTCTCAAGCTTGAAGAAAAGCTGCAAAAATTCAAAGCATGCAGAGGACACATTGTATCTATATAACAAGCAGGTGAAGTGAGCTCTTTAAGATCTGTACGCGCTTCATTACTTTGGCGCTGGCAGGCAAATTATTACAGATGTTCTCCACACGTGACCTTTCCCGGTTTGCATCTTTTATCCAGTAAAACACCATTCCTTTCTCAGGAGCCCCCCGATAGGAAACACTCCGATTTCAAGGGAGACTTGCTTACAGGTATCTACATTATTCTAATTGTGCACTGATGAAGGTGGCTGAAATCATGCCATTTCTCTAGTGATTTGAGTTCGGAGGCAGGTGAGCAGACGTTCCCCTAGGGCCAGCCTCTGTAACGTTTCTTCTAAAGCCCTGTGGCTGTTCTGCCCCACAGCTGGACAGTGGAAGGAGATCGAGGGATGGACTCCAGGCTTGGAGTGAAGGGCTGAAATGATTTTCAGAACATTCTCCTGCAGTATGAGAAGGCCTGGAAACACAGACACACCAAATCTGGTTTCTGAGGTGATGTCTTATAAGGAAAGCTTCTGGGGACTTCTGTCCCTCCCCCCCCCCCCGCCAGCTTGGTGATCTGAGTCACTTTCTTTCCTACCTGGCGAAAGCACCTTGTTTTCCCTCTTCCCCTGGGAGTGCCAAGGGAAGGGTCCCTACTGCGGAGAATACCCCAAGCTCGCTTTCCCCAGAGTCCCCCATCTGCCCTGGTCTTCTCTGGTCACTGAACCCAGGGGGAACCCGGGCTGGATCTGTCAGTCGATCTTGGAAGACCCGCCCAATCTGCTTTCTGAGTTTTATGCTTTGTGTCGGGTCAATGAGCAGCCACAGCTTCGGCAGAGCAATGTTCAGTGCACAACAGTGAAGGGCGTCCTGGCTGGTCAAGGGCAGGGGAAGGCTTTCTCGGGGGCAGATAAAAGCATAATGAACTATCTCTTAGAAACCCATGAGCTCACTAGTTCCACTGGAAGTGCCACTAAGCCTTCTCTTTTCGTTTTTCTCTGGCTAAGCAGCTGAAGGCCTCCCTCCCCAAAGATAAGAGAAAGGTGTAATATTGCCTCCATTCTTCACTCCAAAACTGTAAAATGACTTTTATGCTCTCCACTATGCCTCAGACAGCAAAGAGCATGAAAAAACAACTTACACTTCCTTTTTCTACTGGTCCCATCACACCTCCAACATTGCGTGTGCTTTTATGGCTGTATTATTTGGGGGGATGCTAATAGGAAGTTTTCTTTGTCTTGCCAGAAAATGAAACAAAACAAAAAGGACAACTTCACTCATCCTGAAAAACAACAACAACAACAACAACAACAACAACAACAACAACAACTGCGTTGCCCAAAGCTTCTGCTAATCACTGGGAAAAGTCCAGAATCATCTTGCCTGCTCGTCCTGCGTGAGCAGAATCTATAGAATATTCACATCAATTAATCCCTCCTGCCTTGAAACTAACTGTCTAAGCCTTGCTATCACTTTTATTTTCTATTAATGACTGCATTAGCACCTGAGAACAGCGGGATGCTATCAAGCGCTATCTCCCCTCCTCAGAACAACCGACAGTAAGGAAAGGATTCCTTTTACCAAAATGTAGACTAGGATTTTTTTTTAAAAAGATTCATTCATTTGTTTTTTAGAGTGAGACAGAGCGAGTGAGCATGGGAGGGGAAAGAGGAGGAGGGAGAGGGAGAGAATCCCCAGCAGACTGGGCAGTGCCTACAGCTAGAGGTGGGGCTCGATCCCATAACCCGAGACCACAACTGGAGCCGAAATCAAGGGTCTGATGCTCAACCGACTGAGTCACCCAGGTGCCTCCAAAATGTAGACCAGTACCTTTAAGTGAATTATGACAAGATTTGAGTTATGGGAAACCTACATTCGGTTCCTACTGCTCACACACACGCACACACTCCTATGCCCTTTTAAATCTTCTCTAGGTGAAGAAGATGCTGCTTTCTTTAACTGACAAAGATTTCCTTGTTTAACCAAGATAATGTACTCCACCGGGCACCGACAGGACCTTGTTCTCTCACCAAGGAAACCAAACTGCTGGCTCCTCTCGAGACAGAGTTTAGAATAAAACAGGACTCAGGTGGTTGGAAAGGGCCCATGGAACTCTGTGAGGTTGTGTGTCTGCGACCCTCCATGTGGACCTCAGATGCTGCTCTCTTGAACTCTTGGTAGAGAACAATAGTTAGCTGCCTCTTTGGCTATAGGGTAATTACAATGGAAAATAAGCATAACTCTGGACCTGATAATTCAAACTTCTAGCATTTGGAATAAAATCCTTTTAATTTTAATCAATCTGTAAGTGGGAGTTTGGCTCCTTGTTTCCAGTCCTTTGCCAGAGTATACTGTGGGCAAGGTGCACCTGTCTGCCTCTTAACTTGGCCACCGATCTTGTTTTGGCCCATGGAATGAGGCAGGAGTGACAGTGCGCTGGTCTCAAATCCAGGATTTGAGAATCTTTGTTTCCACTTGCTCTCTCGAGCTCTGCTTCTGCCTGCTGGTCCCTGAGAAGGATGAGAGGTACTTGCAGCAGAGCTCTCCCCAAGCCAAGACCGGAGAAGCCAACACCTGGCTGATTAGGGGACTTGGGAGGCATAATAAATCATAGTTGTTTTAAGCCACTACATATGGATGTGGTTTGTTATGTGGCATTAACTGACTGATGCATCATTAAATCACTATCAGGCAGGCTTGGTTTATACGACTGGTGGGGGTTCACTTGATTAACTTACTTTTTGTGACATAACAATACAACACTGTTTCTCAATATCATTTTAAGAGATTCCTAATAGAACTAGATTGGCTTTTGCTTCAGATGGCTCTAAATTCATATAGAAGGGAAGTTCCCTAGTCTTCCACAGGCTCAATTTACACATCTGTAAAACAAGAATCATCACACTTACCTTGAAGGGTATGAATTAATGGATAAAGTATGTCATTTACCCAACATACGGTAGAACAATAAATGCTAGCATTATTTTTATTTAATACAATATGCACGTGAAAGTCTATACTTGGGTCATTATTTGTATTCTGTGATTTTTTTTTCTTCTTCTTTTAATTCTTTGCTCATTTTTCTCTGGTTTCACTTATATAACTCCTATTTTTTCCTTGCCTTAGGTCTTTTGAAAGATCCAACTGTAAAGTCTCTGGACACAAGTTTCATGCTTAGGACAAATTTTCAAAAGTGAAGTTCTTTTAAAAGAAAATCAGGCACAGCAGATCATTAAATGTGTTTCTTTAAAAGCGAGTGTTCTTTGTTCTCCCCTGTCTTCCTATAGACTCACGGGATTAAGTACTGGCTGTAATGGGGATGTTTTCTAATTCAGCTCCCTACCCAGTGTATATGAAGCGATGTCCAAAACACAAGGCTTGCCTTCCTTTCCATTGCAGCTACAGAAGTGATCATCATTTGGAAGGGACAGTCAAATGATTTTGCCAGGTCGATCAACCTCTCTTTGAAAAGGGCCAGATAGTACGTGGCAAAAAAATTTTCATATTTTCAGCCTTGGGGGCCATATGGTGCATTGGTCACAACAGGCAACCATACACAGCATGCAAACAGATAGGTGTGGGTGTGTTCTAACGACACTTTGTGTATGGAAACAGGTGGGACCGAGTTTGCAGACAGCTCCTATAAACAATGAACTGGAAGACCGGAGTCATGGTGATATTAATGCAAAATTAGCCATCCCGAAACTCAAATACGTTCTTTAATCTAAAATCCACGCTATATGGAAGTATCTTTTGGGCTTGCTTTGAAATATTAGGACATTTTTTAAGGTTCTATGTAGGATGATGATAAGGTTGGGCTTTATTCATTTAGTTGTTTATTGTTTATTTTTTGTATCCTCATGGCCCAGAGTTTCCCAACATATGTGGGGGAGAATTTCTCAAGACAAATCCTGCCAGCAGTCTGACTTAATTCCATTTCTAGCTAGTTATTCTAAATGTTTAGGACATTTATTCTATTATTTCCACATATATCAGCATTGGGTCTGTGTAGCACAAATGCAGTACTATTTTCCAACTATTTGCATGTTGCTTAATCCTGTTTTGATGGTGACCACATTGGACAATACATTTTTGGGGTTTGTTTTCCAAATAGGGGTCAACAGGAATATCAAAGGAAACACCTATTTTCCCCAAGGACTTTCATGCGGAATCTCTCCTTGGCTTCTGAAAGCTCCTCTTTACCTGGTACCCTTACCCTCATTATGTATCTCACCCCTCCTCATGTTAACAGGAGCTCACTCAAATCCCCAAATCACCATGGCTCACCCTTGGGAAGACTGGCTAACGAACACACAGCCAAGAAGAAACGTGTTAGAGGAGCCACATACCACCACAGAGTTCACACGATCCCAGCTGCCCTGACCTGCGAAGGAGGCATCCGTGTGCAAGCTAAGTTCGGTGTGCAGAAGCTTCCAGCTTTCCATCATTAAAAATGTTCTATTGACCAAGTTGGGTTTCTGAAGTTTCACAGAGTGACATTTATTTTATCGGGTGATTTACTCTGTCCTTCATTTCAAAGTGTAGTATTCCGAGATAAAGCTAGACTGTGCAACATATCCCACTCGTGAGGCAAGATCCATGTTCCTCTCGTTCTCAAGAAGAAATGATTTAATTGGAGCATGTGAAAGATCACGCCCCAGGCTTCCCTTTCATCTCTTAGCCTGTCTGTATTCCCAAGTTTTTAAGACTGTATTTTCTTTCTCTGCCCAGATTTTGATTATTTCTGGTTTCAAGCCTTTATAACCAAAAATGTTGCCAATGGGGGCTTAAAAAAAAATTCCAGTTCGTCATTTGTTAACGTAAAGAAAGACAGAGTCAGGAAATTCACATAAAACCGGAGTCTTGGTTAGGACAACGAGGATGTGTAGAAACAGCAGTGTTTTTAAAAGCGCACTTCCTGATGCCATATGAAAATAAACGGATGTTTTTAATAGCACAATTTATGTAACAATCGTTAAATACAGAGCTAAAAGCTGTCACAGAGCTCTTTTATCTAGGCAGCATACTGTCTAACGTCATGGAGGCTGAAAGATTAAGACAAAAACAAGTCAAAAACCAAAGATCGGGCTCCATTCCTCAAAGAGGACCGTCCCGTCTTAGGGTCTGAGTAGCAAATGGATGTTCAAATGTCAAGGGGAGACGGGCGATGGGGGGGGGGGGCGGAGGCACACCCAAAGGCACTGAGGGGTTGTAGGACAAGGAACAACACAATCAGGCCACGGATGTTTCTATTGTTCTGCATCTGTTTTCGATGGACACTTGGTTGCCCCGAGCTAGTGGTTCTCAAAGTGTGTGCAGCGGAACAGAGGGGGTGATTTTGCTCACCAGAGGACATCCGGTGACGTATAGAGACATTTTTAGTAGTGCTGAAGTTTAGTAGTTCCTTCCTGGCTTGAGAGGGGGGTGTAGGAGGAGTGTCTGGGGGTGAACTGTAGAGCACCGACTCTCCAGGGGCATAAGTTCGGAGGTTCCAGCTGATGTGAGTATATGGGAACCTTCCATGTAAGAACAGAACCAAACAAAGAATTGAGGCTTACACTAAATACGATGGAATGGCCTCAAGTTATCTTTAGAGCCAGATGAGAAGAATTAAAATATCTTTAGAGTTTTTGCCAGAAAGACAATACAAAGAAAGCAGACTTCTTTCAACCCAAATCAGATTAAAGAATTGAGTAAAGAAATGGATTTAGAGTCACATGTTCACATGGTGATTCTAAAAAATGGATATCCTTCGAGGCTCAGAGCACACAGCCCGGACGACAGCAGCTTCCGTGTCCCACATCAGGGGTTTCTGATCTTTATCCCATAGGCCGCCATGTTAGCATTCCCGGTCAACCCAATGGAAACTCTACTGAGTTAAATGAATTTTATAGGATTCATTCTTTTGGTTTAAATTTAGGAAAACACTCAGTAAATGTAGTGACAACTTGGGCATGCAGTTGAAACGCTTTCAATGTTTAAGAGTATTCTGGCATATTAGCAAATGGACATATTCACCTAGTCAGTAAATATTTGTTAAATGACTAAATGTATTAGCCGTTTGACTCCAATTTTAAATGAGAGACTGATTTTAGACTTGTGATTATAAATTGAAAAGTAGAACAGAATTTAAGTGGAAAATAACACTGACTCTTCAGGTGAACTTCACTCTCTAAATAAGTATGGATATTTTAAATATTTAATAAACTTAGATATTGAAAACTTTTAGTGGCAATAAGTTGAAATATTTGAAGTTGAAATAGTAATAAACTTAAGTCTACACACTTGTTGAATAAATGAATGCATGTATTTGATTTATAAAAGTTGTTTAAATACTTAAAAAGATTTTGCCTGTTAGGGTTGTAAGTTTGCCAGTTAGATAGATACTTGAATGGCTAAACCCAAAACAGAATATATTAACTTTATAAATGTAGATTAAAATATATAAAGAATTTTAGCTAATTAAGTTTAGAAATGAGAGCAATTGTTTGAGTTTAGATTGCTCAACTTAAGTTGATTCAACACTAATCAAAACCCTCTGTGAAACTATTTGTTCTTATTATATACAAAAAGTTACTAGAATTATAAGCAGAAAAATAAGATTCGTAAGTTGTACTTAAAAGCTTGAGGAATATTTTTATTTTTGTAACTTCAATAAGGTAATATAAATTTAAAGCCTACGTAACTATAAATAGCCCTTTCTACACAGAAAGAAAGAAAGAGAAAGAAAGAAAGAAAAAGAAAGAGGGACGCCTGGGTGGCTCAGTTGGTTAAGCCACTGCCTTCGGCTCAGGTCATGATCCCGGAGACCCGGGATCGAGTCCCACATCGGGCTCCCTGCTCGGCGGGAAGCCTGCTTCTCCCTCTCTCGCTCCCCCTGCTTGTGTTCCCTCTCTCGCTGTGTTTCTCACTGTCAAATAAATAATAAAATCTTAAAAAAAAAATAATATTGAAAAGAAAATACATTTATGGTACTATATGTATATTTATTAAGAAAAAAAGTTCTGTATGAGTGGACCCACATAGTTCAAATCCATGTTGTTCAAGGGTCAACTGTATTTTATTTTTAT